>ML219191.1:0-52556 GCA_004785975.1 Popillia japonica
TTTCCATCGATTCGCATTTAACCGCATAGTCCTGTCTCACTTGCTCGATTCTATCGTCAATACTTTTTATCACAACAGCTGTAACGGTTTTACTGAAGTCTTCGCTCTGCAATACTTCCTTAATACAAATCTGAAAAAAAATAATTACTAAACCACGAAAAGAGAAAACTACCAACTAGGAAATGGTGAAATTAAGCAGATCACTACCAACACCACCGCTCACAAGTAACAAATCTACATCTGTCCATCAAACATATGCCGTAATAATCTCTTCTTGAATAGTATAGAGGTTCGCGCGAGTTTACAGTGTACAGGAATATTGTTATAGACATGCGTAATCTGATAACTCAAGCAGCTCTTGAAAAATTCCAGCGTGTGGCAGGGCGGAGTAAGTGCCCCCTTGAACCGAACATTCAAATTATGCACATCTTCTTCTTCTGAGATTAAGATCATCATATCAAAAGATTTTGCTCTTGTAGATCGATGTATGTATAAGAAATACCACACTTTTATTCGTCAATCTGACATTATAAAAACTTTCTTTACATTTTCAGATTTGTCACAATTAGGCACTTGATAGAAATCAACGCAAAGTTTTGACTCTCTATAAATCATTTCGCTCAAAACTTGACTGCAAAGTATGGGAAGACACCGACGATTATGAAGATTTTGCACGAGAATGGATTTGAGAGCGACCCCTGTCAAATAAAAGCGTACCGCAATTTGATGCAAAAATTGGAAAGAACAACAAAGTCCTAGTTGCAAGGGTTGCTCATGAACATTAAGACATAGTCAGAGGCAAACCGCTAACAATTAGTAATGCAAATGCGATTTCCAAGCGATTGCAACTACTGTATACCTACCACGGTTTGGAAAATTTTACGCAAAATTCTAAAAATGTATTCATATAAACCGAAAATGTTGTTTGAATTGAGGTAGACTGATTTGGCTATTTACGAGTAATGGCTCATTGTCAGATGGAACCCGAATGGTTCTCTTTTCTTCTTCTTTGGGTGGCTCTACGTCCCCCAGGGGATTTGGCCTGCCTTTCGCTTTCTTGATTTTTTTCCTTTCCTGGAGGGAATCACTCTCCAGTGGCTAGCTTTTGTTTGTTATCTTTACTGACTTTAGAGCTGTGGGTGTGTTTTTGCTTCTTTGCATATGCTGGACCAAATCTTTCGGTTTTTAGATTTCTCTATACTATTTTCTATTTTCATAGTTTTTAGATCTTCTCTTATGTTTTGGATCCACCTGTTCTTTGGTCTTCCTTTTCTCCTTGTTATATTTGGGCCCCACTTGTTAATTATCTTTGGGTTTTCGTTTTCCTCCATCCTTTGCATATCACCTCACCACTCTAACCTTTGGCTCTTAACAAACTCCACTATGTCTGACCCGTCGTTTATTTCTTGAATTTCATGGTTCATTAGATTTCGTTTTCCTTCTTCTTCTTCTACAGGTCCTAGAATGCCTCTCAGGATAATTTTTAGCATTCCTTCTTTCGCCTTGTTTAGAGTCCATGACTCGGCTGCGTACGTAGTGGTTGGTCTGATGACTGTGTTGTCCAGTCGTAGTTTAGTTATCGTGCTAATCCACTTATTTTTGAACAGATGTTTGTATGTGTAATATGTTTTCATTCCAGTTTTAATTCTTTTCTCGAGTTCCCCTTTAATGTTATTGTCACAAGTTATTAGTGAGCCTAAATAATTAAAACTGCAGTGTTTGGCAATTAGATGTTTGGGGACCGAAGTTCATGTATTTCGTCTTTCTGTCATTGATAACTAGGCCATACTCTCTGGATGTTGCTTCTAGTTTCATAAATTTTTCCTTAAGGTCGTGTTCTGTTCTACTTGATATGACAAGTAGAACAGAACATCGACAAGAAATCAGAATGGAGAAGCATTATCTGTAACTGTAAACGATGAACGATACTTGCAAATGTTAACAGATTATGTTACTCCGCAGCTGAAGAACGAGCAGCACGGAAATGAAGACATCACTTTTATGCAGTATGGACCAGCATATATTCAGACCAATCAAAGAAATGTTAACTAACTTTTTTCAAAATCGTGTGTTGAGTAGACATTTTGCAAATTCATGACCACCAAGCTAACGTGATCTTAACCCAACCCCCTACTCACTGTAGGGTATGCAATTCAACCAGAAACAGCAACAAAACGGAGGTCATATTGAGCAATTGACGTAACGGGTTTTGGGCATACTAAATCCTATTCGTTAAGCAATTAAATTTTATTTATTTTCTGTTATTAACATAATTTGTTAAAAAGTTATAACAAAAAAGTTCACGTAGTATCTTCACGAGTATTTATAACTAAAATAAACGTTTACAAATAAATAATGGTGTAGAGAGAGCAATGCAAAATCTATATTTTGTAACAAAAAATTGGAGAATTAAATTCTCGTCAAAAATATATTACAAATAAACTCTAAGCACACGTGTCACAATCTTTAAGAAGTTCAATTTACATCCTATGAAAGACGTGAGGCCTAAGACCGAATCCTGACAGATACCAACAGTTAGCCTTGCGAAAATTAATGAGTCAATTTGCGTATATTCTCATAACATATGCATAAATTGTTCATACTGTTCATTCATTGTTTTGGAGGATAGTGTATATATGAATATAGGCTACGTCTCAGATAGATCCACTGCTATAATTGTGGATGTATTATAAATAAAAGTAGAAATCATTCCGTGCATGATCCATGACGTAGAAATCTAGTTGACATTTAGTCCTTTCGGCAAGACTAAGGAAGTTGCATCTAACCACATTATATACGTGTATTGTATGTTGTAGATATAGATACATACATACATACATCGACAACCTCTCTATCTAATAAAATATCTATCTATTCTTTCCTATAAAACGTTGTTCCTAATAATTCACCTCACTCGCGGATTACAGCAAAAGAGAAGGGGCTCCGTCTAAACGACTACAAGGCTGGAGTTTCATCTATCGCACCGTCAGTCGGTCATAGCGGCCGGTGAAAGCAATCTCATTACATTTAAACTATAACCAACTTGCTAACTGTCAGAGCCATTTGCACATTAGTACAGTTCGAGTATTAGTAGTTCTCTCGGCAAGTAATTTTTTCGAACGTGTTTTCGTTTTTAAATCGGTAGACCTGGAGAATTATATCAACGCCGGAATGGAGAAGGAAGGACACCAACCGGACTCGTTAGCAACGGTTACTATCAAGCCGGACTACGCTCCTTCCGAATCCTTCACTTCTGAACCACCACCTGTAAGTATTATTTTTTTACCTCATATAGAATTAATTTAAAAAATGTTTTGCAAGACGTATGTACATAGGTACCGACAACCTTCTAGATTTAACTCACAATTAGCCAGCTAGATCTAATGCGCACAAGGATATCCAGTTTTTTTTCTCATGTAATGCGCGCATCACTAACTTAATGTATTTGGCATTAAATTTCGTTGCTTTTTTTCGTATTATTATTAATGATCCTTCAAAAGTCATCATCATTATCTCCCCAATTTTCTACCGTCTTCGTTTTCGCGACATGCGTATTAATTCCGAGTTTACCGCATAAAATAATAGCGGAGTAATACTTACCTAGCAAACAGAAGTTTCGTAATTAGAGAGGCAGTGATTGCGTGAAAATGTAGCGGCACTACTTGGCGATTTCAACTCCAGCACAGGCAATCAACTTTCCAATAATTACTCTAGTTGTCACAGTTGAAAACGCAAACACTTGCTGATCGAAATTTAGGTACCGAGATATGTATACAGTGTGAGCGGAAATTTAAGATATGTAAAAGACTGTATTTCCTTTTTCTCTCCTTAAGTTTGAGTGTTTCAAATAGGTGTGTTTAACGCAAACATAAACAGAGGTTTTGGCGTAAAAATTGGGTGAAATTTCCTACAATAAAAAAAAATTAAAATAATAATTAATGATTGACGTAAATACACTAAAATGGGACTAAAACTAATTTGTTACAGCGTTGTAACTGGACCATTTCTACGAACCACTTATTATCCAGATGGTCATTTATGTTTTACTACCTTGACTTTATGAGCAGAATCTCATTACTCAGAATATTAATAAATAGTTTTGAAACTCTGTTATCTAAGTAATTTGGTGCTGCTTTCCAGCAATATGGTTTTCTGGAGCAAACGTAATGGTTTTACGAAGCCAATAGCCTTCGTCTATAAATCAGAAATCTGCCAGCATATTTTGCAAATGAAAAATTTGCGAGAATAAACAAATCCAAGCTTATACGAATCCGCTTCACCCTATATGCATACATTTGTTTTTAATTTAGATTTAGAAAACTCAATTTACACATCTGCCATCAGTGTTTTACTTTATTAGTAATTTATTATGAAATGCGTACCAATTCCAATAAATACCTAAGAGCACAAAATAAATCAAATTAACATTTATTATTTATATTTTTTTATATGTTCTTTTTTCGTGTTTTATATCTATTTACTTAAATTATCATTATCAGAAAACTCATTTTCTCAACCACTCGTCCATAGTTTTTGATTTCAATCCAGCAATTCTAACACAACAATTCCCCATTGTTTTAGGAGATATCCTATCCCACGCTCTTGACACTATAGGTATCATATTTATAGAATGTGTCAGTCTACTAATCGTTTCGAGATCTTTATTGTAGTTCTCAAACATTTTTGTTAGGTCTCAAAACTATACTGTTAGATGTGCTAAGCAATTAACAATTAGAAACAGAAACTTTTGTTTTAATTTTGACAAAAAGGCTTTGTAAAAATGTCAGGTATAATTGCCGTATTGTTTAATTCGCAATTGATTTAATTGCACTTAAAACTCCTTGAAGATTTCTCTGTTAGAAGTAATTTCTTTCATATACTTATGATTGTCTGCAATAAAATCATTTTATTTCGCCGGACTTACAAACATTGCCATTTCGCAAGTAGTTTATTGATTCCAAAACTATCAAATAAAATCAATTAATAAAACAAATACAAATAGTGAAGAAACTGTTGTAAAAGACTATATAAAATAATTGAAACTGGAGTTACTTAATTAAAGAATATTCTGCTAGCTGCTAGCTGCTAGCTGCTCAAATTGTTGTCTATTTATTTCTTGACAGTATCTAAGTCTATCAATAAAAGCTTCTAGTGGATTCTGCAAGTATGCTGGAAGAATTGTTATGACCGCAATTCTAATGCGAGCTTCTAGTTCATCTAACGTTGTTGGCCTATTGCGATACACGACATCTATCAAACATTCCCAGAAGAAAAATCCATTGGCATAATGCTTGGATATCTAAGCGGTCATTTAATCGAACCCCTTCGTCTAATCCATTGCGTGGTGAAATTGTGGTCTAAGAATAAACGAACTTGCTGACCGAAATGGGGTGGAGTACCATCTTGTTGATACCAGACGTGTGGGTGCAAGTATTGTCGATTTATTCGATTTGGCAAAATCTGTTTTAGTTTGATAGAATTTGGTTTTGTAATAAACCAAACATTAAGTTTTTCTTAGTTGACATGCAGATTATTAGGGTGCCAGTATCTGCAGTTATGTTTCCTTACAAAACCATTTAACATAACCGTGGCTTCCTCAAAAAACAATGTTTCTCGCAAAATTTTGATCAGCTTCTATTTTTTCCGTAATAATCTCTGCAAATTGTCACTTACTATCAAAATCGTCGTCTAGGGGTTCATGAAGTAAGTACATAGATGTGGTTTGTATGGATGATAGGTATTTTTCTTGATTGATCCTCGAGACACATCATGATCTGCTGCAAGTTGCCTGATCGAAATTTGTAATAAAACGTCGTCAGTTGCTGTTTTGGTCTTCCAAATGTAGGACGATTTTTTACACTTTTAGTCCATTAAATATTTACATTATACGCGATAAATAAATAAATAAATAAATAAATTTATGATATGCCATATTGTGTTTCTAAATAAATTAGTTGCCAAATGACACCAAATTCAACATAAGTTGCCATTAAAAAAATCAAGTTGAGTGTTTCTGAGAAACACCAGTCTCTTAAAATGAAATACACATCAAAACGTGGATATTAATCTATGGTTTATGGTTTATCTCACCAAATCTCAAATCCAAATGTCAAACCGTTTCTACATAACCCCATTTGGTGCAATACTTTATACGCACCTTGTATAATTAATAACATAATTGTGTTTATTGAAGAGTATAATATTTTATTAAAGAAATTATTATCACAACCCAACATTGAGGTCTACTGAGGAATAATCATAAATAAGTTGAGCTATAACATATGCACATTTATACAGAGAATTTACGAAACAAGTGCTGCAACAGTACTGACAAAAAAAATAGAAAGTTCTAGAAGTAACCACTAGAACTAGTACGCTACTAATATCTTTAGAACTTCCAAGTGCTTGTTGCATGAGTTATCTCTTCCCTAACGTAAATGTATTTTGATAACGTTGCCACTAGTATAGTATGTATTTTAGTTTGAATTATCCGTCTTACCCCCGTCAATTGAATTCAGAAAGCATATTTTGTCAAGCGAATGGCTAGTAAACCAAATTCAAAATTGATTAATTTTTTATTTGGTTTTCTGTCGAAGGTATATATTTTTGTCTGCGCACTTTTATTTCGTTTCTACTAAAAAGAAAACAAAACAAAGTACAATAACTTTTGAAATTTAATCCTTTACTATCTTTGTAGAACTGCAATGAATAGTTCTTAATTATTTTAGCACTTTATTACCTATATTACCTATATTTATAAAACTTATCATTCAGTTAAATTTATATGAATTTATATGATTGAAGAATTACAAAATACTGTCAGATATTCACACAAAACTTTGCAATCGCATTCACACAAAATCGATTCGAAATTTTTTTGTGGCACTCAATTTTTTGTCTACTCTGTTCTACTTTCCACTAGATGCATGCTTACCACAAATGAAATCACCTTTTCCCTCATTTTTAAAGGTCAGTTATTAAATTTAATTAACAAAGCAATAAAAGTCGTGAATGAGGAAAATCATTTATTATTTAACCGACTCAACCAGTATTTCTAGCAATTTTAACAAGAAATTTGCTAATTAAATATTTTATCTGTTTTTTTTCCTAAGTCTACAACGTAATTGTCAAGATATCTACTCACTTATTTTTCATTGCCAATTAGTGTTCTTCTTTTTATATAACATTATTTTCTTGTCGATTATACATTCTGTTGTTGATTGTAGATATTTACGTTTTATTGTATGCACATACATATATACATCCATGCTACTAGTGAAATATAAACAATAACAATATGAGATTGCATTTCTAAATGTGTAGTATACTATACCAGCAAAAATATAAATATTCCAAGGTTAGTGAATGAATTTATCCGCTATAACGGGACTTGCGCTATGCATTACTAATTATAAGTATTTGTATAAAAGAATTAAAAGTAGCCCAAAAAGTTTATTGTGCTAGTTATACCACTACATTCACAACAGTTTACTCAACAATAATTTGTAATTGATCAACTATACACATGTGTTTCCTTAACTTGAATATTAATTAAAACAATTTATCTCAAGTCTTCTTTTAGCATTCATAATACAGTTATAACTTAAACGAAATCTAACAAGTCTAACAAAAAGACATAGTATAGTTTCCTTTCTCTTTATAATTGCAAAATTTTGCAGGTGGAGTCTCTCTTCTCCTATACTGTTAATAAATTGGTCCTTGAGTGCTGCCAGTTGGATAACTTAGAGTTTTGTATGTAGATCTTCCGCACTATTAAGGCGTTGATAATCACCAATGTGATTAGTGTTAAGTAATTGTTTGATGGTAAGATGATTCGTGATTTTGGTCGTCTGCTGTGGCTTAAGCTAACTTTCCCGATTGTCTTTTCCTCGAATTGATGGTTAAACCACTTGAGCTATGTTTAAGCAATTAACTTTAAAGCAGACACTCGTAGGAGTCAGACGTAGTATACAAATTTTCGCTCCTTAAAACATGGTCTATTCATTTTTAATGTTCGAGATTGGAAACCGAGTACCTTCAAACTCTTCAGTAAACTCTGGTAGCAACTGCCCTGGATGTAGGTGATTTTGTTATGATCCAAAACAGATCTAACTAAGTCAAATTGCAAAATCTCAGTTACGAGTTTAGCTCAGCAGCAAATTGTGCCTAGCAATTAAAGAATTGGAGATTTGGAGGAGTTTTATTTTGGGGTTATCTTCAGCACCTTCCGAACAGGTCTTTATATTTATTGCATGTGACTGTTACCACCGTATCTGTTATCTCTCACATGTTTTTCAAATGTGGTAGAAATTGAAATACTCGATATTCAGCTTTATGTTTAAAGGTCTTACAACTGTTCTTAGAGGGAATCTACCCAATTTTATTATATGTATATTCTAAAACTGTAAAAAAATTGATTTATGACGATATAACACATACCATAGTTATCTGGTCATTAAACATAAATCGATACTTAAATACCGAATGTAGGCTTAAGCAAATTGAATACATCGCTTTGAGAAGTTAGGCGGTGAAAACAATTATTGTTCTAGCTTTAGTGTCAAACTATTTGAGTAAATTGCTGCGTATTGTTGGTTTTCTTCTTAAATAACATGAAATAGGTGACAATTATGATGCTATTTATAAAAAATGGACATGTTAAGAGTGTACATATATGCATTAGATGTACTCACAATAATAGAGAAGCTTGTGTGATGTATTCAGAAAGGCTCAAAAGTAATTTACGAAGAAATGGTTTTTTTAATGATTGAACAAACATATCCACGAAATTCAATACGTCAAGCAGTGGCGGATTTAGGAGTTAGTTAGTTAAAAGGCAGTATAAAATATTTTCTCTGCAAAAAAAAAAAACATAAATCCATGGTATGCAGATTTCAACATATAGTTAGGCGATACTATTGTATTTCCCCATTTTTAACAAGGAGTGTTTAATTCGGAATAATATGCCATTTTTCTTCTGACATTATCTGGATGATATATGTCGCAATATCCATCAGGATGGAGCACTAGCCCACAATGCACGAAACTTCAGGGAGATTTTAACTGAAAAATTAGGTACAAAATCGATAGAATATGGTAACTCCATCAACTGGCCAACAAGATCACCAGATCTTTCTATTTTAGATTTTTTGTGTGTGGTATACACGAAACTTTATAAGCAGATCTCGATAATGTCTTTCAAGCAACAGAGGTCACTTTGAACAAAAACTCGAAATTTATGAACTGACATTTTCAACTTATGAAGTTGTTGAAGTTGTCATATACAGGGTATCCTCGATATACAAAGCATGCTTTTAAGGGATGATAGCTACAACGATTTAGAAACAAAAATATATAAAACACCTTGGGTCTATCTGTAAGCGTAAACGAGAAAAAAAAATTATTTCTCATGTCACAAACTTCGACGCATACTGTACACCGGCAGCCGACCAGTGCAAGATTTACCCGATGATTACAGGTGTGTGTTCTTGAAAATGGGCAACACATCGAGCCTTTCCTGTAATACATTTTCTCCTGTCTCTCAAAAAAGTCCTTTTTAGGACCACCAATTTATCACAAACAAAAGAAAAGAACTCAATTTTGTAGTAGCCTTCACGAAAGAGCTTAAAGCGCCATAACATAATTGCAGTAATTACATTGTTTTCATTCAATGCGACTTTCCCGCAACTTAAATTTTCATTTACCGATCGGAGGCTGCTATTAAATACGCCCTTTTCACTCTAACTTCACCATAACATCGATTTTATTGTCATAACATTATTTAAAAAAACGCAAAGATACCTTTATTTTAAAACGTATGGCCATTGACTTCGTACGATACAATAGTCTAATGTAGTTCAAGGTCGTATAAACAGATGATGCTTGGCTTGCATCTGTACTTCTATTGAATACGTGTACAGTATGTGTAAGAGAAATGACACCACGCTTCAATTTCAACGTATTAAATACATCGTTTTCATCGTTGTTTTCAGTTATTTTCAACCCTAAATTTTTGATATGGTTTTTTGGTTATTTAAGAAGCAATATGGATGAGTTTTCTTGTACAGTTTGACCAAATAAGGTTTTTAAGAAATAATTTTTTTTCTCGTTTACGCCTACAGATAGACCCAAGGTGTATTATATGTTTTTGTTTCTACATCGTTGTAGCTATCATCCCTTAAAAGCATACTTTGTATATCGCGAACACACTGTATATTCTCTAATAATAACTGAGATATCTGCTGTGACAACTATGTAACATCAAACACACTGTATAGCTACAGTATATGTTTATTCGTTAATACTTATTAACGACACTGCTTCATTAGATTTGAGTGAATAAAAACTAAAATAGGAAAATTTAATCCAGAAAGTTATATTTTTCATCAACATTATTAGTTGCTATCATCGTTGAATGCGTTGTTAAATATGTATTGACATATAAACATAACTTATCATCTTATTAACGACTAAGGTCAAATGCATCTTTTAAATGATCTGAATGGTATTAATATGTATTGGTACAGTGTGTATGTAACTAGACTATTTCGTGTAAAATTAGTTATTCATGCTCAGAAATTCAAAATTTAAATGTCTAAAGTAGAGGAGCTTGTAATGAAAATTGCGGTTTGTGTTGATAATTTGTGAAGGAATTTCCTTGCAATCTAATTTTTGGTGGTTATATAGGTATACATCTTAAAAAAAAAAAAGAAGTGTGTCCAAATATTAACGCATTTTACAATGGTTCTCGTGTTCTCTAATTGTGCTGTTAATGTCTTTTTTAATGGTTGTGTAAGCAATGAAACAAAACAACGTACGGTAATCGCCAGAATTAAATCTGCTAATAAATATTTGTTTAGTTGAAATCCTCGTGGTCGCTGTATTGTATTTGAATTGGCATATTTCTAATTTATTATCTACCCACGAACTTTTACTTACAATTAGACAAACAACCCAACAATTGATGTAATATTACAAGTGACATTTGAAGTGTTTACTTGTAATATATGTAGGTATAACGTTCAAAGAAACGTATAGAAGCCATATTTTTAGTTCTGAAAATTACAAAAGTAGACTTGCAAACAAATAAATAAAGTATATATATAGCATAATAGAGATAAATAAGTTGTGAAAACATTGAAATACTCTTCGCATAACACTAATTAGACTACTAATTGCATCACGTAAAATCAACATGCAAATAGCAACAATTGTATATATACAATTTGCATGTACTTTTCAATTTGTGTTCCATGAAGGAAGTTGTGCAATTGAATAAATACCCCATGAATTACTGTAAATTGCTAAATGAGTCGTTTGCAGCAAAAATAATACAGAATTAATACGACTAACTGCACTTATCAAGAATAAATCGAAGCAGATTTATCGAGAATAAATTGTTTTCGGTATCAACGATATTAACTAACAAGTACAGCCTACGGTAAATTACCAGTTTTCAAAAACCATATAAATGGCTCAATGTGGAAATTATACATCATATATGTATGTTATATTTCGGTAGAATTATAGAGACTGTTATGGACATTATATTCGTTCGATTAGTTATTATTGTTACATCTTTTGAAAGTTTGATGCAGTTACTATTATTCCATAAGTTCAGATAAAAAGTAGACAATCCGCAGAAGTATACATCTCGATCTGAAAACTCACAACTTCAACAGATTCAGATTACTTAAATACGCCATTTAATAAGAAAACAAGAAGAATCTATGACAAGTGACACTTACTAAATGCATTCCTGTTATTAACTTAACCAATAACTGCATATACATAAAATGAGATAGAAATATTAGTTTAATTGCATAGAAAGTACCTATGTAAATTGCAAATCACTGATGTAAGGAAATCAAGGAGAATGTAAAAAATCTTATCTCTTAAACTATTAGTTTCCTTAGATGCAGTTAAAGATATAACTTTCTCTTAATGGTAATTTTACAAATTAAACTCTTATTGTAAACAGAACTATCAAAAGGAAAGTGAAATGACTGCTACCTGTGCACTTTGTTAGGGTTAGGTACAGATTGACTTCTTATGTATAGGTACTACGCCTACTTTTAAACATTGAAATTGATTATTTTATCTATGTACATAGGTATGCATATCTAATTTATTGTGAGTTCAACTAAATCGCAAAACGTACTTATACGTATAAACTTATTTTATAATTTTCTAATTTATGCAACTACAACAGATTTACAAAATCATAATCACCAGTGTGTCAAAATTATGAATGGCTCCCAAATCTGTTACTGTAAAAAAAGAATGTGTAAAAATAAAATTGTTCAACTAACCGAGGAACTACGCATTGCTAACTTCACAATTGTAATAATATAACCCAGTTATTAATATTAATGGCATTAATATATGTACATATAATTCAAATGCACTACATAATATAATAAATAATGTAATGGATTTTATTAAATTTAAAGATTTAGCCAAAAATATTGTTAATGACAAGTAGTAACATATGTAACTATTTATCGCAATATTTTGCATGCAACTGCCTGTCTTTAAAGTCGCTTCTGTGAGACAGAAATAGATAATTTCGTTTAAGTGTTTTGTTCTATATTTCAGGCTTCTCACCTTGTTCAAAAATAGAATGTATTTCTGTAAACAAAATAGTAACCAATGGACCAATTTATGGAGAAGTTATTGAGCATCTAGAAATGAGGTTGCGTTCTCAACATTTTTATTGCTTTCTTTCACGCTGTCCTGCAGTCTAGAAGGTCATTGTATATTGTAAACAGTGTTGCAGTCAGATTAGTAGTTAATAATGTCTTCCATAACCAAAAGAACAATTTCCAGGCATTTTCACGTAGCAATAGGAATCTATGGTGGTGCAAACCCCAAAAATATTCTGTTAGCACTTTTATAAGCTGCGTATCGTTTGCAATATAAATAGTGACGACCATTTTATGGTATAATCTTCATAAATGTTTCATTCTATCTACGACACCATTACCCATCTTTCTGAGGTGATATTTTAGAAGGCAACTATTGTTTGGCAAACATTTGATAAATTTCGTCGCTTGTACTTGTCCAAATGTTTTCCTGCAGGTAGATGCCATTACTTTTGCTTCCCGGTTTTCAAGTTTCTTCTTGAACTGGTGTCTTCTCACGCAAAAGAAGGGTTCTCTAAAATACATGTCCGCTGCTTACCTTGCAAGTTCATCCGCCATGTCTATTCCTTTGATATATGTATGTCTTGGAATCCAAATCAGGAATACCTTGTTTTTTCTGGCCAGTTGCATCACATTTATTTGCCATTCCCAGACCAATTTAGAATCAAAGCTGTGAGAGGCTTGGCTATCGGTACATACATATGTATATAGAGACTTGCACCCATGAGGTTTTCACAGACATAAAGATCTATATGGTGTGTATCTCTGTCTGAAAAATTGTTGGAAATGCTAGAGCTCTTAGAGAAGCTGGTTTTCGATCCATGAACGCCCAGTTCTACCCCACCAGGGCTCCATTCCTCACACCTGGGAAATAGCACCTTAAATGGTAATTTTTTGTAAAAAGCGGCCTAAATTATTTAAACATGGACTACAGATATAGAATATTTCCTATACTGCCTTATTTTAACCTAAATATTTACTAATATTAATCTACTATCAACATTAATGGAACAATACATTCAAATTTATCTCTTATGCAGATTTCATTACCATTACTTTAGCATTATGGGCAAGAATGGTAAACTAATTCTTAATATTATATCCAAAATACAAGATTGGTTTTGCATAAAATGCACTTATTTAGAAGTTATCAAATTATATAACAGCAAAATATAACCACCCATAAAATTATAACCAAAAAAATTACAAAATTATAAGTTAAAGAATATTAGTTACTAATAGTTAATACTTAAGGTCACAATTGAAATACTAGACAAAGGATTAGAAACACATCTAACCGGTTAACAACAACTAGAAGCAAGAAGTAAATATCTGACCGACCTCCAAACGGAACACAATGTTTATAAGCAAATTATGTTTAAGTATTTTCATTTTCGTGATAACCTTTAGACAAGTTGTGCGTTTATTATATCGTATATAAATATAAATGCATTTGGGACTGTTAATAGAATAACATAATAAGTTGATAAAATATAATCTCCAGCTTATCGTAAATTTCTATGTAGAACATAGGAAGAATCTGTACTTAAATATGTTGAACATATTAACGTTTCAAATTAACTCCATTGCGATAATGAGGCAGGTTTTCTCCATTTAATTGAAGCAAGTTGGAAAGTTCTAATTTCTTATTGAGTAGAAAATGATGTACATACGTCTGCACGAGTACATAAATATTGGTTGCTACTCTCTCGCAGTTGTGAACTATTAAATTATACATACAGGCATATAATTTATACTAGTTGCATCCACATTATGTTACAACAATCAGGATAGTAACACAAAAGCTAAAAAAATTAAGCAACTGATAATTGTGGAAACTGCTAAAGCCCATGATTATTTTGTACTACAACAATCGTATATGCATGCTTCGACGATTGCAATAGAATCGTTTTGTCTATAATTACTTATTATTTAATTAGGTGTATTTTTCTATAGTGAAATAACAATTATATATTTAGATACGTTAAAAACGTGCGTGTTTTATTTACGAAAGAAGATATTTAATTAAATATTATATAATTTTCATACAAAATTTGCTTTAATTCTAATAAAGCATCTGATCCGAATAATTTGCCGTCAATTTTTATGAAAAGAATGCTGAGAGACTAAGGAAATTGTTCAATTTTGAAAAGCGACTTACATCGTATCGATCTTTAATTTAAGTGCTAGAAGTTGCATACCAAACTATGTATATGCCCATTCTCTTGCTGTCAAGATAGTATTATTTAACTCTTTGAAAAATGCTAGTTTTATACAGATGACCATATACTGCTTGATAAGAATGAGTTAAAAATGCGTGAAGACGGAAAAAGAAGTACAGCAAAGTTTAATATGGGGTAGTATTACCAGTACTACCAGTATCAAAGCTGAAAATTGCCACTTAAAACTTTTACTAATAGAATATTTTTTTCAGGTATAAATATAAATATTTTTTCTGGGTTAATCTACCTTATCTAGAAATACTTTCGTCTTACACACAGCTCTTAAATGGTAATAAAATCCCCAGAAAATTATCAAAGAATGTAAGCCCATTTTACAGAAGAACTACTAGACAAATGCAGAAGAGCGGTCAAGTTAATTGTAGGCTACTAACAGGACACTGTAGACTCAACAAACACATGAGCAACCTCGGTCTGACGGAAAATGCTATGTGCAGATTCTATCAGACGGAAGAACAGACTTCGCGGCCCATTTTATGGCAATGCGAAGGACTAATTAGATTGAGACTAAAATGCATCGTCAAACTTTATCCAGACACAGTAAGCTGCATGAAGACGAGCCCGTCAAAGCTAGATAGGTTCAAAAAAAAGGCAAAGCTAGACTGGGTTGTCTAGATAATAAAGATCTCCAATAGACCCATGGATCGCTCTGGAAAAAGACTGCATCTATTCTACAGATTACCTAAAATTGAAGAGTTGAAAATCTTACAGCACATATAAAATAGTCTAACGAACATTGGTATTCATTATCCTATCCTACCGAATTTCTTTTTGGTAAAAATGTTCACCATCCGATTCAGGCTTATACCTATTTATCCAAAGAAACGAATTCCAACAACTTCTTCCCTCAAAGAACAAAGGCTTTTACGCCATAATTTTTGTAGCCTGATAGATACGCTTCTTACTATCAAAGTATGCAATACAGAATAGAATAAAAAAATATATAAGACTAGCGAGCACACAAAAGCAAGTTAAAGCTCACATCAATGCACACGCCGAGTATGAATCGCACAGTCTAAAGCTTACAGGAATTCCAAGTGCCAAATACAAAAGGTGCTATTTTGTAAATGACAGAAATGCGAAAAATCGGCTGACTTCAACTGTTGATTTGACCGGTGTGAAAAGAGCAGCCAAATATAGCAGCCGATTTCTCCGAAGAGATCCGAACGTACATAGCCGTCAAAGCCCATATTGTCAGAGGTAGCCACATATATATAAAAAATTAAAAAAATATACAATCAAGATTACTGTAACTTCCTCCATTTCCAGTTTAAATGTCTAATAAACTTGCAATTAGTAGGATAGTTTATACGTTTGAAGTACTTAAAAGCTTCAGTCACCGAGTAGAATGAGAATTTTACTAACAAATTAAAAAAAAATTATTTCCTTTCAATCTATCGCATACAGATTTCACACATATGTTTTATAGTACTACGAGCATACTTTCTGTAAATATGATCGATTTTGAGTGTCCCAGGGGGACATTACCTGGACCTACATATCTAATTTGATCGAAAATTTTACTGAAAAAAACCATATTTTGTTTCCAGCCATACAGATTTCACACATATGTTTTACGGTACTGGCTTCATATTTCCTGCAAAGATGATCGATTTTAAAAGGGTTCCAGGGGGACATTACCTCGACCTGCATATCTAATTATTCCGGAAATTTTACTATAAAATTTAAAAACTATTTCCTTTCCATTTATCACACACAGATTTCACACATATGTTTTACAGTACTAGGTACGTATTTATTGCAAATATGATCGATTTGCAAAGGATCCCAGGGGGACATTACCTGGACCTACATATCTAGTTTTTTCGAAAATTTTATTGAAGAATTATTCTTTTTTTCTTGGTTGAAAAGTGAAAGCCATAATTTTATATTATACATCGAATCCAAGATGTCTTTATACATTTTTTTATTAACAGTAATTTTAAATGTTGTTTATTCAATTTCTAATTTACTTTATTTTTGCTCGTCCTTTTGCTAATTTAAAATAATCAACAATTTTACTCGTTTACTCAGAGATTCCGCAGAAAAATAAATCATCTCTCAACGTCATTTTATAGACATATTAATAATAGATATGGTAGAACTATTATTTCATAACTCGTACATTTCGAAAAGCAAACCGAGATCTCAATCGAGCAGGGTGCGCCGAAAGAACCGAGAAGAGGAACAAATCAAGTGAAGGAGTAGAAGGGTAATATTTTGTACCGGAGAGTACCAAGTACGGAGATCGTTCACACGAAACCAAGATTGCATGTAAATATTTGAGTAAATATTTAATGTAAGTGAAAGGAAGATGATCTTAAATGTTAAAGAACAATTACCGACTGCACAACGTTTATTTATCTTCACGATTGACGGGAGAAACAACTACAGACACGTTTTTTCCCATTGTGAACGGTCACGGAGAAAACTGTTTAATTGGTTATATGGCGAGTATTTTTCTTTTTTTTTTTTCATTTCAAGTTAGTTTCATTTGCGTTAATAACTACATTGAAACGTGTAAATGCAAATTTTATCTTTGTAAAATCTAGTCTGTGAAAGTAAAATAATATATACACATAGCAAAAATAGTTGTCTTAATTGCAATATTTTATATACCTACATCAAAATAATTAGTTACTAACCTTTAACGATAACATAATTGCAGTAATTTTTCATTTAGGTAATTGTTTATCTAGTTTATTGATAGATTCTCTTTGGAAACAACTACTTTAACTATTGAAAAGAAAGGTGTAGATGTATTAATGATTTGAAAGTTCATTTGAAAACAATTAGAACAACAGTAAATTTCAAATTTCTCTTTGAAAAATGACATTTCTTGTTGTAATACTCACACAAGGTAGAAAACAGTAAATAAGGTCTTGTGAAAAATCTCCTACACCGTCCACCCATTTGTATCAGCAGAAAATATATTGTCATTGAACACTTACACCCGGTATATTTCTTTCTCTGTCTCTCTCTATTTCTCTCTGAAATAAAGAAGTTCGTACGCAATTCCAAGAATTTAACCCAACACTGTTATCTGCAAAATATCAAGTTGAAATGTTTTAATCTGTATTAAGTCCAAATAAATGCTGAAAATAGAGGAGAGAATTGTTTGGCATTAAAACATTAAAATGTTAATTTTCTATGGTACTCTAATAGGACGGCAGTTCCCAAGTATGGAAAGCCAGATGTACCAAAAATCACATCACAATTTTTAACGCAAATTTCCTACACACTATTGAAACAAAAGGGCCGTTAGATTAACCGATCTACAGACAAAGAATTAGAAGAAAGCTTCCTAAACCGAGCATCAAAAAATTACATAAAATACCACGTAAACTGATATTCACGATTAATAATTCATGACTAGTGACTTGTTTTAATAGATTTATAAGCTGTAAACAAGATTTAATTACTAACTAAGAAGCTTTAATTACTAACAGATCTAATTGTCTTTACTTTCCTTTCATTACACTTATTATCCGTTTCAAAAATCTCTTGGACTTCCCAATTTAAAAAAAAATGTGAAATTTGAAATGAACCCAATACACTTCAAACCTAGTTAAAACAGCTTGTTCAACATATTTTTGATTGCAATCATGCATTATTCTTGGGTTGTTGTAAGACTAAGCAATCATTTCCCAAAACAATAAACCGTTCTCAGATTTTCTTCCTCTCCTTAATTTTAGACCTTCGACCTTTGCAAGACGGGCGGACATTGAATATTTCTTGTCTCAATTGTAGGTTCCGTTCCAGAATTTTGTATCCATCGTATTACTTTTTGTGCTTCTTGTCGTCATACTCTGTATTTAAAGTTGAAATAATCCATGTTGTAAGGTGAAATGTAATATACGTAGAATAAAACAATCCTCTATACCTTACACAATTTAATAAATTTACTCTAGATACATGTTTCGGCCATACAAGCCATCTTCAGCCTAGAATCTAAACAATACGGTGAAATTACATAAAGTAATGATAATTAAAAAATACAGTACTTACAGTCATTTGTTAAGAATCAAAAACAATAAAATTATGAAATGTCTTGAAGACGTGGTTGTGTATTTTATTAATATTGAACGGATGAAAAGAGAAAAGTGAAATTGATAGGTTTAAATGTGAAGTTAAGTTATATGAAATGTGGGAAAAGACATGTTGAGAAATGTGGTTGATATGGAAAAGTTTAAATGTACATACATACTCTGTATTGCCATGTTTTTCTGGGTCTTTCTTTATTTTTTTCCTGGTACTCTCGTACCATATACTCTTTCTGTTAGTCTCTCTTTTGGAATACGGCGCACATGTCCAAACCACATCTTGTATTATTTTCTTATTTTCAGCTTCTATCTTTAGTTTTTGTCTGGATATATCATTTTTTATTCTGCTTCTTTTAGTTTTATTATCTATGATTCTTAAGAATCTCATTTCCATAGTATCAATTTTATATTTATCTACTAGAGTCCTACTACTGTAGGTTATTGTTGGTCTTACCATCTTTCCTCGTCGTGTGAAATAACCTTTCTGTTTTCGCTATTTTATCATTCATATCTCCCTCAATCTTCCCATAACTATCGATTATCCATCATAAGTATTTGAAACTTTCCACCTGTTGGATTTGCCCTCCATGTAAGCGTATGCTATGGACTCTTTTTTTTCTCTTGACACCATCATGCTTTTAGTTTTCGGTATATTTAACACGACATTTATTTTATTCTAGCACCTCTAAATTATACAGCAAGTCCTTCTCTGAATCAGACACATGAATAAAAGTTCATTAATTTGTAATTATGTTTCTTGCATTTTCCAGTATTCTAATTTCTGTGTTTGCAACTTTTTTGTGGTTTTATCTGGTACAATCGAGAATAGCAGAGGGCTTGAGACACATCCATGTTTTAATCCTGGGAATTCTTTTGATTGCTCATTGTCTGCCATTCAAATTCTCTTCATAAAAACTACTTTGCACCAAAAGGTCCAGAAGGTAGGAACTCACATCAAATAAAATCAATATCTCATCCCCCAATACTTCTTATTATAAATTCAATTTTAATTCCAAAGGCACGTTTCATTATTGATAACCTATCGAACTCATAAAGCATAAAGTATTCGTTATACGTCCTTAAAACATGTATGTATGTAAAACGAACACATACTACTGCTAATACTGCAGCTGTCAACCAACGGTAAATTACAGATATTTCGAAATGTTAAGTAAACACAATAAATCTTTAACAATACTTTCTTAAACTTAAACAATGGACATTCTACTACAAGGAAAAGGTGTGACACGACAAACAAGGTAATCCCCAAAAAATAAATTAACAGTGTAGATACTTCATTACATGTGATTTCTTGCACTGATTTTACGGAAGAACGTTCTTCGAAATCGTCTTCATTATATAGCATTTCGTGATTTAATGTACACACAAAAGACCAGTAGAAGCTGCGTGTCGCAAAAAAAAATCCGCCCAAAGGTGTAATAATCACGGCTGAAGTTGTTTTAGATCGACGTGTTAACGAACTCCGAGGTAGACTTTCTATTTTACAATTTATTATTAAATGTGGCGAAGAGTCTTCGGTAATGGTAAAACTCGTACTGGATGTATAAAAAAGAAGCTACCAGTACATATTAGAACAGCCAGTGCTGTCCATGACCTGCTAATGTTGGAGAATAGAGATTGTACAGATCTCTTCGCGATCATCTGCCATCCTTCTATGCATGGATTAATGATCTTACGTGTTCGGTACGTCAACATAATGAGCTCACAAAAAAGGAAACGGTCATATAATGTATACCTATATATGTACATATATGTGACGATATATAATGATAATATCCAATAAATAGTATCATTGATTGAATTAAATATCGTACACAGTTAGAAGATGCCCTATAAGGTATTTACTTTTAGTTCTGTTAAATATTTTTACGTCCTTACGTCAAACTAACACAACATAAAGTAATTGTTTTTCTTTTTACTGCTACTATCGAACCTAACGATACCATAAAATTCTAGATTCTGTAGCGTCTAGAATGTAGAATTAGAATCTGAATTGAAGCTGATGTTACACTGCGACCCAATGATCTATTGTGCTCCCCTATATGAGCTATAAGTTGTTGGTATTTACCCACAGCTATAGCTCCCCGTCCAATCTAAGCGCTTTAATAAACTGCAAGCTGTGATGGTTTCAAGGAGGGTATTTCCCCCTCGTCAACGACATGTTTACCAAAATAACTGGCACGAATTGCTGCAGTAGTCATGCAGTTGGCTATCAGGTGTTCGAGGTTTTCGTCTTTCGCCCTGCAAAACCTGCAGTTGCTATTGTGTTTCAAACCTATCTTTGTCATGTGTTCCCCAAGGTGGCAGTGCTCTGTGAGAAAGCCCACAAGTATAAGTGGTTTGTTCCTACTTAGTTCTAACAAAGTCCTTGTTCTTTGAATATTGAAGTTTCCAAGGAAAAGCTAGGAATGTTTCAAACCAGAGGGTTGCTGTTGAGTTTCTGGTTCCTGTACTTGAGTTCCCCTTCATAGCTGCTCAGCCCTATTCCGCAAAACGGTTCCGGTCCTACAAACGATGTTGTGACGGCCTTCTTTGCTAATGGATTAGCTTTCTAGTTGCCACTGATTCCAGTGTGTCCTGGTATCCAACATAATGCAACTCTGCTCTCTCTGCCTGATTGTTTAATTTCTCTAAGCATTCCCAGACTAATTTCGATCTGATGGTGTTAGAACCTAGCATCATTATGGCTGCTTGACTGTCGGAGATAATTGAAATACTTTGCTTCCAATAGTTCCTATCAAGATTCAGCTGAGCACATCTTCCAACACCATTGATCTCTGCTTGGAAGACGCTGGACGCTGGGGTAACATTGGCTCTGAGTATTTGATTCCTGCTTCGAATACTTCTGCACCTGTTCCCTTATCAGTTTTGGAACCGTCCATATACCATTTAATGGTACCTATTTGCCTCTAGAGAGTAGGTGCATAGCATCTGGAAAGTCTATTAACATCTGTGTGCAATTTCTGTCGTGTAGGTATGAAGAGACAAAACATTTTTTTATAGTATATACTAGCAATAAAATATCAGAGATGCAGAGTCGTTAGAGAACTCTGTATTGTGTAGCAACTTCAGAAAAATATTATAAAGTAGCTTCACTTAACATGCATTTTTATCTTAAAACGTTGTTGTAATACGTACATATGTATTTAATCTAAACGTTAAACACATAAAATTGTAGAAGACAAGCAACTCTTACGCCATTTATTTTTGAACGGAAAGAAACGATTTTTATAATCTAAGTTATGTGGTATTTTACAATACGTTTTTGCTACATTCAATAAAACATCGAACTGCACCATTTTATTACAGTGCTGTTTTCTTTTTATTAGCGACTTCAGAAATATAGGCAATTTGGCCCATTTAGTAATAACGTATAGCTTTTACTTTGATGAGTATGAAATCTACTGACTCACCTTTGGTTTGACATTTTGATATACGTATAAAATATCGAATCCTTTATTGGGCGTAGGAGGTTAACAATAGTTGGGTGTTCCGCTTTCGAATCGTATTAAAACTTGTATTAAGTGTCTAGAACTACCAATTGTTGTCTCGAGAAGAGTTTTAAACATCGATCATTGTTACAAACGGAAATAATATACGAGGTCCGTCCTATTTCAGTTCGTTAGTATCTTTTAGTCAAAATATACAACATATTAGATTAATAATATTAGTAAATAACTCGAAATCAGTACAAATAAAATAAAATCTGAACAAACATAAAATTCACATACAAGCTATGTCTTTGTAGGACTTTTCTCACCTCGCGGTTCACAAAGTTACCATTGAACACATCCAGTTCAACATTGACAGAAACTACGATAAGCAAGAGATTATCATAATGTCTGATATGTAAGCAGCCATCTCTTGGAGCTGATCTCCAATATTATCAGATCCAAGATGATTTGGAAGAGTCTAGAAAAAGTAAATGAGCTAGACAAAAGGAACTAGGTAACCCTACTTAACAGACAATCTCGCTAAAAAGAGGGGCCAGATTATTTTTTGTGGGGCCAGAACCTTTTTGGACGATAAGTATTACTGTAATACTCGAGAAGCTCAAAAGTGAAGTAGGGTAGAGAAAATTCAAATACCTAATGGGAGAATGCCCACAGTATGAGGCAAGCTAAAACCCTTCTGTGAATATACAGGGTGTTACAAAAATGTTGGGCTGGCTATACATAGACGGTTTCTGCAACTAAAAATAAGCACAAAAGTTTAAACATATGTCCTAAAATGGTTCGTTACTGAGTTACAGCCACTTGGAGTTCATTCATTCATTATTTTATTTTAAAAAAGGTTACAGAAAACGGGAGTTTATAATGTAAATCATGTTAAGTAGGCAGTCCGTGCTTTTTGTTTTCAGTCATGACAGTTGATTAAGTCATTTGTGATTAGTACTGTTTTCTAATTAATAGTACAAAATGGCAGATTATTATTTCGAAGAGATGTTATGGTTTGGCACATTGTAACAGAACAGAAGCAAGGAGACTTTATGCAGACTATTTCCCAAACCGGCGTTTACCAAATGAAAAAGACTTCATATTAGATTAAGGGAAACGGGATTCTTCAAACCAGCAGTCCGAGATCGCGGCAGACCACGAACTACAAGCACTTTGGACTTGGAAAATGCCAGGTGCTAGTTCTCGAAGAATGGCTTTGGCGGAAGTTGTCGATCATGTGAGTGTATGGCTAATCAGCTTTATCCGTACCACCTGCAAAGAGTACAGGGACTTAGTGAGAATGACTTCCCATCACGAGAAGCTTACTGTGTATGGTTGTTACAGTCATGCGCCGCCGATCCTCTCTTTCTGATGCGTGTGCTCTTTAGTGATGAAGCTGGTTTTACAAGAGATGGTATCGTCAATTTTCATAACTTAGACCAGTGGCAAGAAGCAAACCCTGATGCTATTATTCAGTCCAGACATCAAGCGCAGTTTTCATTAAATGTGTGGGCAGGAATTGTCAACGACTTCTTGATTGGTCCTTTTGTACTTCCCCGACGACTTTCTCGGCAGAATTATCGTTATTTTTTTAGAAAACGAGTTACCAGGTTTGCTGGACGATGTTCCACTAAATGTTAGAAGACGCATGTAGTTCATACACGAAGGTGCTCTCTTGAGACACAGCATGCGAACTTTTAAATGCCGTATATCCTGGAAGATGGACTGGTGGCGGTGGACCTGTAGCGTGGCCTACACGGTCTTCCGATTTAAATCCTCTCAGTCTTTATGTATGGGGACATTTAAAATCTATGGTACATTACACTCTAATTCAAAATATTGAAGATCTTCAACGTAGAGAACGAACTAGACCAGGAATTTTTGAGCGCGTGAGGCAGTCCATGATACGACGAGCTCAGCAGTGTGTTGCTTCCCGGAGGTCATTTTGAACATTTGTTATGATTTACATTAAAGGCTCCCGTTTTCTATAACCTTTTTTAAAATAAAATAATCAAAAAACTCCAAGTGGCTGTAACTAAGTAATGAACCATTTTAGGACATATGTTTATATAAACTTTTTTGCTTATTTTTAGTTGTAGAAACCGTCTATGTATAGCCAGCCCAACATTTTTGTAACACCTTGTATAACCGAAAGAGATCGTCGCAAAGCATTAACCTCAGCAAAACCAATACTCATATATTGACAGAGATTCTATCAGCCCACTAAAAGCTGGACACTTAACTAGACTTGAAATAACAAAGGAAGCCGAATGTATTATTAAGAAAATCCATTAGGGAGACAGAAATTCTAAAATTTATCTAGTCTAACCACCATTGTTGTATGTAACCTATCTTAAGAACTGCCTTCGGCAAATTATGCCATTTGTTGAAGCATTTATTCTACAACCTTAAAGACTTTATATCTAATTAGATATTTATATTTTTCATATGTTTTGTTTACTACCTTTCTCTAAAGTTTAAATAATTTTGAAACTTAGATATCACTTGATTCTTTCTTTAATTATTGCATTAGTTTGAGTGCTAACGTTGTTACTATTCTTTCAGAACGTACGTCAGTAAATCATATTCTTGTTCTCGTCACTAGAGCAACGCATTTCATATTATGTCATCTTTAGAGTTACGAAATAAGTCTAACAAAATAAACTAATTGTAAGTACTATTCATTAAATTTTTTTCTTATAGGTAGTTATGCAAAATCCTAGTCTTTATATATTTTCATTGAAGTTTAAAAAATATTAATACGTACGTTGTTTTTGTTAAATTTTACGTAAATATTATTAAATTCAATTAGATATACGTACATATGTATATTTTTTCTATGTTTATACAAATTTTACTATTCAGTGATATGTTTTTCAAGGTTCCTGTGACGCATATTTTTCTCAAAAATTTGCACAAACAATTTTCACTCAGGAGTGTTAGTTTATGCGTCATAAAGTAAATACTTCTTAGCTATTCATACTAATTACTCAACACAAATTTTCAATTTCTAATAGTTAAATAATATTTACAGTATTGGTAGGGCGAGATAAGGAAACGACCTGTTTGATACTTCCCATAAAAGCTAAAGTTTAAGAATAAATACATCTTCTTGCTGTATACTAAGAGCAGCAGGTTTGTTTCGCAATTCTTCCGTAACACCATTTAGGTTGCCATCGAATATTACGTAAGCTGCTATTATATAATACCGAAATGTTAGTCGTAACAATGCATTAGAGATGTGAAATGTGTAGTCAATATATCTGGATGGTCATATATTTAATAAAAAATAATAATGATGAATAATTCATAAAAATTTTATTTTATAACTTTAAGTATATTCAAAAATAATAATACATGTACAAACAATACGTCAAAAAATAATTCATTTGGAAAATTGTAGGCATTTTACTTACTATTTTTTTTAAGGAATTGAGGTCAATTTGTTGTCAAGCTTCCTGCATGTATTCCCAAAACTCTTGAATATTCTGTGGTCGTCGTGTCTTCGCTTTTCTGTCCAGCCAATCCCATAACAGTTCAATAGATGATGATAGGTGATGACATTTTACTTGACTGCCATTTTTCTTTTTTCCAAGAAATTTCGACAGGCTTTGACTGTGTGTTTAGGATCATTATTCTATTGGAATAGAAATGGTTGACCAACACTGCAGCTTCGCGATGACATTTCACTACTGGACAAGATATCCAAATATTCTTCCTTTTACATTTTCCTGTTTATTTTTAACAAACCGCTCTTTCTTATGCAAGTGCAATATCGCCAAACTACCATAGTTCCTTCAGCATGCTTTACAGTAGGAACTAAGGACGCTTCATTACAACGTTCTCCTGATTGCTGAGGATTGAAAATTCGGCGCTTAGAATTCTGCACGTCCCTTTTATACCGTTAATGGTAGTTTCCACTCAAGTAAGCGTCCGTGGCGCGAGATGTCTCGCGTTGGATTCTTGACCGTTCAACTTCTTTTTCAATTTATAATTTATGTTTTATTCTGTAAATCACTCAATCAAATTTAACAAACTATATTTAAAAATCAAAGAATATGTTCACAATGACCACCTTCACTTTGTATACATAAATTTACACGTTGTTTCATATTATTAAACACATTCCGCAAAGTTTCCCCGCGAATATTATTCACTTCCTGTATTATAGCATTTTCTAATACGTTCAAGTCATGTATCCTATTAGAAAACACTTTATTTTTTAAATATACAAACAAGAAAAAGTCTAACGGGGTTAAATCTCGAGAATGGGCTAGCCAACCTCTCCTACTGAAAAGTCTGTCATCAAAAACTCTCTTAGGTACTCTAAAGTAGCATATGCTGTATGAGGTGTAGCACCGTCTTGTTGGAAATAACCATTATCTATTTCGTTGGCATGTAATCGATTGATGAAAGGCTCCAATATCAGTTCTCTATATCTGGCTGCATTGATGGTATCGTGGAAGAAAATCTGTCCAATAATACATCTCGAATCCAGACTCCTAGTTCCACATAGTTTTTGACCAAGTACGATAATTTTGGCTGTTAACATAACCGGACAAATGAAACCAAACTTCATCAGAGAAAAATGTCAAATCTAATATGTCATCATTATTTATTCCATTATTAAACCATTGGCAGTATTCCGTCCTCTGTTCAATATCGTGCAGATATAATTGCTGCAGCTGTATGGGTGCATGTGCAAACGTTTTTTAAGCGTAGTGCGAACACTTCCATATGATACCTCTAAAAAGTATTTTATGTAAGTCACATACAATATAAAATAATTTATTACTAACCTGCTTGCGCAGACAATTTCCGTATGGATTTACTTGGACTGAATTGTATTCTATTTTGAATGATTGCTACAGTATCTTCATTTAAAACAGTTGCTCGAGATTCACGCTTTCGTTTTAATACAGTGCCTGTTTCCATGAATCTCTTTGCTAATCTACTTACATTTTGCGCAAATGTGTCATATGCAATATGTTCATCTGGATACTCGGCAGTGAATTGGTTAATGCAAGATTGCATCAAGTATATACACTGTCCGTCGAGAGCTTGCACACCACTTCGGAAATGAGCCATAAGCAAGAATGTATCCTGCTGTGTAGTAAACGGCATCGCAGTTACCTTCAATAGAAAAATTTACAAGCTTTAACACCGATTTAAATAGGGAATACTAACTAAATTTAAACCACGCACAGTTAATACTCTCCAAAAAATGAATATGAGAATTACGAGTAGTGTCTTTATAAAGACAATTCGAAAGCCACAACTAAATAGCAATATAGGCAGTAATAAATACAATAAACAATAAAATGACAACAAATGAAAACAACCAAATGACAGAAAGTACATATTTATTCAATGTAGCTAACTGTAGAACGTAAAAATCGAGCGAATCAGGGATTTTTATGCTACCACTACACTTCACTTGAGGTTGCTCGCATTGTAGTTTTTTATGATGCATTAGTACATACTTACAGATTTCTTGGTTTCAATTTCTCGGCATCAATAGCTTAAAATCAGAACAGTGAAATATTAAAGTACAGAATACCTCTATTAAAACCTAAACTAAAACTATTAAATTCTACCGCTTACAATATCCTTGAAAAAGATCAAGTTACGAAACACGAGATCATATTAATGCATGTTTAGTGTAGGGATTTGTAGATATCGCAGTTACTGATATTAAAATCGTACCAATAATAAAAGAATTAAACATAAATATAAATAATTAAAGATGGTAAACTGAAATTATATAACTTTCTGAAATGAATTCGAAATAAAGTTGTAATATTTATCAGATATACATACATATATCATAGCATTTACTACAAGCTATAATTTTATATGTAGTACATTAAGTATGCATACGTACATATAAATATACATGTGCGCATCTACCTTATTATTTAGATAAAATACCTAGATATGTACATATGTAGTAACAATTGTAATGATTATATCACACACAGGAAATCGTTAAATTTTTTCTAAAAGCCTGTGATTATTAAAATTCAACAATGGGACTTACTTATATAATGTTTTACAAATTGTTGATATTCTGCAATTATTTACAAGAAATTAAGCGCATGCAGGATATATTCTTTAAATGTCAATTTACTACTACAATTAATGTAAATGAAACGTATATCATTGAGAGTGCTCTATGTAGTTGTTGAAAAATATTCTAATCATAAATGAATACCTACCGATATTACTTTAAATGCTAATTACTTTTTTTGACATTTTTAAGAAATATCCGCTAATTCTTTTAGGAGATGTATAATAGATGTGTAAATCAACAAGATGTAGTATCACATATCTATGTAGCTACGAAATTGTAATTATATTTACACCAGATAGTAAACAAACACAACAAAGTAGCATTCATTATACATATATGCATTACATAACCATGCTCTTGCGAAGAAAACAAATTATTTAGAGTATAATTAACAGATACCTGTCAGGAATCCCAAGAAATGTAATAATTCTATAAAAGTGCTACGATTAATGCGTTTTTGCCTCAATTAGGTAATAATTTAAATGCACAGGATATAAAGTTTTCGCATTTATAGTCATGTGTATATTTTTGAATTACATCACGTTTTCCTAAAAAAAATAATTGCTTAAGCAAGTCGGACAGCTTCAAACCAAAACTTTACCTTCAACACGCTTGGCTAGCCAATTATGAAAAAGTGCTTTTTGGTAATTGATTCTTACCTAGTAGAGTATTTATAATTTCTTAGTAGTATTGTTTCTCGTAATTTGCTGCAAAAAGATCTGATTTAAAGATAGCATATCTTAAGACTGATTTTCATGTGCTTTCCTAAATATGAAAGTTCTTAATATGAAATATGCAGAACTGACAACAAGAAAATTATGGGGAAGTTGATGTTTGACTGTTAAATTTCATCTTTAAATAATTTGATCACATCTTCATATGGACCATTATCTTTAATGCACTGGCAGATAGCTCTCGAAAAAGCAAGTGAAATGGGTTTAGAGCGCCTTCGAAAAGGGTACCTTCAATTAATTCAAAACTAGACTGAAAACTTCTCCTACCCCCTATATTGCAGCAATTTACCCTATAGTCTCGGTCAAGAAGACTATCGAAAATGGGCTTTTTGGATGGCAGAAGTTTGTGACTTAGAAATAACCTATATTCTCGGAAAAAAATAATGAAGCAACCAATATATAGTGTAGGCCAATACTTAGCCAAGTTGATAATCTAGACTATAACTGCTCTATATACAGAAGATGTTGCTAATTGGATGTATCGACAGATTTTTGGAAAGATCTGAAGACATTCTCAGTATGTAATACCCGTATCTGCTAAAGCCAGAATTCTCTGTGAGTACTAAATTGACTTACATGAGGTAGAAATCATTGCCTTCCTTCACTGCAACCTATAAAATTTATTATGAGTACCCTTAATACATATTTTAATTCCCATTGATTTCTAAGCTTCTGAAGAAGCTCAGAATCTTCTTGCTGACTGTAACTGTAACATCAGCCGATTTTTGCTGTTTCTGCTTAAGGTAGTGCGTGTCCTGTCGTTTCAAATGTTCTGAGCAAAATCAGCATTTGCGCATCTTCTTAAGATGACACCAAAGACGGGCGTACTCGGTAAATAATGCAGTGATTGTGCAAAAATCCATCGCGTTAAGATCTGGATAGTCTTAGTCTGGAAGTAATGATCTTGAAAGATCTTTTATTCGTCTTCTTCTACTGAAGATGAGCTGACAGATTCTGGTCATTGTAGTGTTGATAAACAATAAAGAGAATAGCAAGCAGAAATTCTTGGCGTAAATGCATAATTACGTACACTCATGGAAAATAAAGATTGGACAGTTTCCATATAACAACGTATTCTTTACTTTCCATGAGTGTACAAGAAGACATCAAAAAATGTATGTATGTGTCTTGTTTCTATGGTTTATAAGAATTATATTATTATTACATATTATTAATTTATTTAGATCGTTGCCAACCATAGAAACAAGACACAGATGGGGTTCTGTGATAGGTAATATAGCCACTAGGAAGGTAGAATTATTCCTATTTGTTGGAATACTTTAATTGAGGAAGTGGAATTTATATTAAATACAATACCAGAAACCATTTTTATCTTACGAGTTAAGTTGTTCCTGGGACATTAGTGTTGATTCTATCAGACAATTTGAGTTCAAGTTCTGAAGACAAGATCCCTTTCAAACTAGATGGCCCTTGTCCAATCATAACAGACACCTCTACCACAGCCTACAAGATAGGTTTATTGTAGATGAAACCACAACTATCTATACAATACAGAATTGTTTTGAGCTTCCAAGTCTCTAGCCTCCAAATTAAGGTCAGACAAAAATCATCGTTTTACCAAGAAAATTACTTCTATGAAAGCATTAAATCACCTTATATTTTTAATTAAAATCGCTGTCAAAGGAAATGTATTTGCGCTTATCTGATGATGAACAACAATTGTACCTAATCTCTCTCATTTCCGGATCATTATAAAAACGTAACATAACCATTAAAACAAACAGATTTTTTTTTCGTTATTGTTCCATTGGTCTGGATGGTAATCATAATCAGATAAACTCGTTCAAACTGATTCACAAATCTAATTCTCACGAACTTCTAGTACATGACAACGTCGTAAAAGTTGTTTCACATTCTCAGTTATTGTTATGGCATCACGGATACGAACATGTCGATGAATATAATACAATTAGGTTCTACGACAACGATCTTAGACATAAAACCTGCTAATGCCGTTGTTTGTAAATAGCGGACGATTTCTAGAATTGAAACAATTTATTTGTTGTTATTTTGGGGTGAAAGCTGACGTACAGTTTACACTGATAATGACTCACCTACTTGTATTAAGGAAATGAAATGTGTTGACAGTTTAAAAACTAAAATAAAATATTTCTAATAAGTCGAAAAAAGATAATGTTTATTCTGCGTAAAACACAAACTTCAATAAAACAAAACATGAATTATTTATTCTTCAGTTGCTACAGCAAAAACCAAGAAATGAAAGTGTTTCCGATTATTCAACTGTTTGAATACGAATAAAATGCACGGTTATCGCTGCTATGCAGTATAAATATTCATGTTTTCAGTTCCATACACAGCGTCGCACAATTCTTTTGTACATACATACACAACCGCTGTAGCTTACGTGTTAGAATATACATATTCTAAATGACTTATCTTTGTCAACCTTGCATGCATACGGATAAGCAATTTTTGCCAAAGAATTATTTTGTATCGGCAACGGTTTGCCTTAACCTTGAATTTTGAACGTGTTATAATACAAAACTAATAATTTAATTCTACCTAAACACATATGGTGCGGCTTTTGTGGATACAGTCTAATACAATGACATTTTCAATTTATTATTTAATAGGTTATGTATCTTTTGTATGTATTTGCTTGACAAGCTCGCTTATGGTATATTGTTATAAAGCCAAGTAAAAAAAAATTAAAAATGAGTAATGTATACAAACAAAAACTAAGTATTGTAAAAACATATTCAAGGATATTAAAGTAAATTAACAAAAAATATATGTAACGTACACTGCTCAATAGAATGAGTGGATATTTCTTAAAGAGAAGTAATTAGGAATTAAACCAACTCTGACAAATAATGTTTCATCTGTACTTAGCATATAAATATTTAAATAACTACTGGCGTGTGCTGTTACGTTTGAACAGGATTTGTTGCATATATATACAAAAAGAAGCAGCACTCCTTTACGACTCGATTACACATTTTCATGGTGTGATTAGCAAGAGAAGGGTGGTAAACTTTACTATCAACACTAACGCCATATGATAATTTACACGAGCCTTGGAAAGCCATACTTCTGTTCAAATTTAGATGAATCCGCCAAGTTATAACTCAACTCTTCGTAGTCAGTCAAAGTGTTATATCACAACTTGAACTTGGAAGTGTTCGAAGAAGACAAGAGCAAAACCCACCAACAGCAATACAATTTGCACATAGAAATCAACATAACAAAATATAACACAACTTCGAAAATCGGTTCACTGTTGCTACTGGAACACGATACTGATTTCAACTCAAATAATTAATGGGCTTCATTACATAAGTTCTATGCCCAAAGATCACTAGTATGGATTTTACTTGCCAAAAAGCATAAAAGACCGTGGAATATGGCCAGAAGAGCATGTTAATTGGTCAACGTTTGTTCAATGACAAATCAGAGTCAACTCAAGATGATTTGGCATTAACCAGGAACGCCGAATAATCCCCTATTTATCCGGAAAAGGCAAAATACTATTTACACGAAATCTACACTTCATCCCAATATAGAAAACAATAAATAAATTCCAAATTATGTTAAATATATTGTTTTTAAATTTTAAATTCAATTTTACTAAGAAATTATGCGTTATTTCACGTTTTAAGATTGATTCAATTGTATAGATCTAATACATAAAGTATTAAGTAAATATAGAAGTAGTTTGGCTGATATTCAGGTCATCTACTTGAGCAACTGCGATTACCATAACGACTGAACTACCGAAACTATCTTCTTAAGGACATAACTACATACTACTACGTTGCTGCGAAACAAACTGCTTTAAGTAAAAGGATGCAATTACAAAAATTCACCGACTTATACGGGAATAAATTAGTTTTGAAATATCGGAGTTTTCAGCATTCTAACATTGTTAAATAATGCAATCACCTTTAGAAATTGAAAAAGGAACTAGTATTACATGTTGTTTGCATTTTTCCTTTTTAGTAGTCACAGGTTAAATTTCATACCAACGCAACCCACAACGGAAATTAAAATTCTAGTACAAATAAATTTTAAAATTGTAACAAGAAAGCCATTAATTTAGGAATGTCTGATATAATAATTCAACAAAATTCAGAACGAAAAATATAAAATTATATACTTTTAGTCTACTTATATAAGAATTAAGAATGTTTATAGATATAAATTGGTGAAAGTGAAATCAAAGGTAATTTTACATAACAGCACTAAAGTTTTTCTAATTCATTAATTTACCTGAAACTAAAAAAATATTCTCGACGATTATACAAAATACGCCAATGAACTAAATTAAAATTTAAAATGCAGTTTCTGTGGTGTTAGTGAAAGTTTGATGTTAATTGGGCCTTTCCTATATGTATGTATTCACATTTATTAGGAAACTAATTAATCATACAATTAAAGGAGTGTAACATCTTGGGTATAAGAAAAGAACACAAAATGTTTATGAGCAAACAAAATCCATACATCAACAAATTCTTTCAAGACAATTACTTATACATTATTCAAAACTGTGCTTTGGGAATTTCCAGTCGCTGTGTATATTATTACAGCAAAATATACTTAGCTATGTACGTTATGCCGCAAATATTAAATAAATGATAATATGATTGGACAAATGACATTTTCTCTGCACGATCTGTCCAGATGAATTGTTTATAAAAAAACTACTAATATTAAAATCACTTCAAATTTGCATGCTGGCGTTATATTATTACATTGGGACTACTACATGTGCAATGTGCAAATACTATTGAGAAACTTAGAAAGAATCGTTCTGAAGTTCTAATTGCATACAATACGGTAAAACATTGTCTAAATACATTACGAAACTGCTGCTGTAGCTGTAGTATAATTCAACCAGCAAAAAAGTATTTTATTGGGCAATCTTTATTATAGTATAAATGAGCCATTCTTTATATTTATTTTTTTAATAATTATTTTATTTCCGTAACTGCAATTCTGAATCATCATTAAGCAAGATTTTGGTTGAAACCAGTGGTTCCTTTTCAAGCTTTTCAGATGCGTGAAAGTTGAAGCGGTGGCAATACAAGCAGGTCACCTTACGTAAAATATGGCAAATTGTTGCATTTGACATGTTAAGCAGTTGAGAACGAGCCCAAGTCCATTCTTGACGGTCATAACATACACTCTCAGCTAGCACTGTTACATAATCTTCACTATGTAATGGATGTGGGCTATTTGATTGGATATTATCCAATAATAAAAGTAGGATTTCTATTTTTTCGATGGTATAGGGACTTTGGCGTCTGCTGTATGTATGTATATAACGATACCGTTTTGATCTCAATGATTGTACCTAAAAGTTTCCATTAGGTATATAAATGATGACTCAAGATGCAAATGGAAGAATTTGGTTGTTTACCTTGGCAATTAGAAAGACACCGTTAAAATCCTCGATTTCAACAGTTCATAAGATTTATACGCGAAAATATCTGAAGTACGTAGGTTTATTTTATTAGCTATAAAAAATGTCGCGCTAAGGACAATATTTGAATATAGCATAACCATAGAAAAATCATAATTTAGAGATGCATGATAGCGTCAAGGATTGCAGAATCCTTATGCTAAACTAAAACGCAGTTTTAACTTACCATATTGATATCTAACTGTTGGTCATATATAAATGCTACATTCCAGCTGAATTAGGTACATTGATAACACTATTAAGAATTAATAAAAAATAGGTAAAATTGAGACTATAGAAAACAAATTAATCAAAATCCTAATACTAGTATAAATAATCAAAACATTAGAATATGGTCACTAGTAAATTCTTATTTATTTCGAGAAACACACAAGCAGTGACACCAAAACGTGACAAATACATATCTGGAAATAATTATCGCTCGGTTGTCATTTAACGTCAAAAAACCAACTATGTATTCGGATAAATTCCAGCATAATTTTTCAGCACAATGAAGCCGGCTGTCTGCATGAATAGATTAGGTGGTTTAACCGTTTAAAATAGGTTTCTGGATTTAATCTTTTTTCATTTGGATCATCTAGATTTCAAAATTAAATTACTTCTACCTTCTAATCCAATGGAACTGGTGTCGGATCAGTGAAAAATGTAAGAAACTTCTTCAGTACTGATTATAAGGAAACCAATACTAAATCTGCTTTAGAGTGGCCATTAAAAGGAAATAATATTTAGATTTCACCACGCCATTAAATTTACTAAATCACATTGCGAGCTTTAGCATAATTTTAACTGCAGAGTAAAACAAAACTGCCATTTGAATTTTAGGTTGCATTTTATTGTATTATCCTGTAAAGTAGGTACTGATTGCTAATATTCTACTACTGCTATCCCTAAAGATAACTGTATCAATGTACATACATACATTTGTCTTGAGAAAATATAGAAAATAACTAGGTTAATGACTGAAAGGAATGCTTTCACACATAGTCCACCTGTATTTTATTAATATTACAAAGAGATGGAGTATTAACATTTGTAAACTTGTGTTATCTCACTCTTTCCAAGGTATATTCTTTTCTTACCAATCTGAAGTGAGATAAAGTAAGATGGTTAATACAACTTAAGAACTCATTTAAATAAGACCAAACGAGATAAAATTCCGTTTAGGTAAGCCTGATCTTTTTTAAACTTTCTTTGAGTAACATCGACTTACTTGAGATTTGGCCGAAATTCAACTTAACAGATAGACCTAGAGAGAGATTATGTTAATACATTGTAGGCATATATGGAGCTTATTTTCAAAACGCAATTTCTGCAAAAAATTGGTTTATCCGTTTTTGAACACATTAGGTTCCTTACGTCGATCTCTGTTGCTTCAAACATAAATTTCTAGCCAAAACCCTTCCAAAGTAGGTCTCAATTTTACCTTTCTTTGAAGCTGCAATATTGACTTTTTTATCGCATTTTCTGCTATATTTTTTTCAAATTGCAAGTTCTGCAAATTAGTTATCGTTTTTTTTTTGATTTAAGGGTAAACAATATTAATATCTTTACGTATAAAATAGCATAGCTTTCGAGTGTTCAGTCTTACTTTAACTTTTAATAGTTCATATGATAAAGATAATAATTGCGACTGCTTAGACGATGATTGGGGAGTAAAAGTAACAGCTCTTGTATTTTGATAAATAAAAAGAGTGAAACAGAAATTTGTTTGTTATTTCTTCAAATTTTATTTTCAAAATAAAATAAATGGCAGTTTTACTTTCAAAATGCAATTTATTTGTGTATTTTCTCTGTTTTTGCTACAAATATAATTTTTCAGCAAATCGTTTCGCGATTATTTGCATTAGAAATCTTAATTTTCCTTTTACTCTAAAATGCAACTTAAAAAAATTGTTTTTACTGAGCCGAGTTTAATTACAATTTTCTCGAAAAACTGTTACACAAAAAGCTACATAAATGAAATAAAAATTCTTAGTTTCTTAATTGATCTTAGTTTGCTTTATTTGTCATTTCTATTGCAAAAAATATACAGCTCCAATGTAGGGCATTATACAGAAAGATTTTCTTCGATATTCTACTAAAAACATATTTTACCAGAAGCAAATATTTGGAATCAATCTTCGAAAGTTACCTATATGATCGAATATATTTGAAGTACAGAGCACAATTTACTGTGTTACAAACATTTTAAATTTATTAATATTATACAAAATAAGCGTATTTCTGCAACAATTTCTTTATGTTAGGCTTCTATTCTAATTAATTTTATTGGAAAAGTGTGTAAATCTCTGTAGGTATATGAATAAATAAGTTTTGCAACCTGTATGGTTCATTACCCAAATACGTATTTGTAAATATGTATGTATACGTAGTTTCTATTTACTGAAGAAATTAGTTCAATTCACATCTTGTAACGTCATCGTAAGTATCAGTATTAATTAGCACTACAGCAAATCCGACTTATTTTTATCAAGCACCAAGTGCATGTCTAAGTTTATAAAAGGAAAATACCGCAGCTATTGATCTGCGAGTACTTTAACAAACAATTTTAAACAAACTAAATTATGCCTCGTATACCTACATACATATATAGCTATGTATAATATACCGCAAAATTTTTACAAGATTGTTACAGCTATTCTTATAATAGTGTAATGCAAACTAGACCAGAAAGATCTAAAAGTGAAAGGCAGAAACGATGCTCAGACCGAAGACACGTTTCTAATTTTATTGAAGTTATTTCGTTTGTCGTGAAGATCTCTACTAAACTACCTCGTAAGGTAACCTTCGGTACCAGGCACTCACTTGTTTTTTTTATTTTGCTTAATAGCGGCCTGGCAACCGAGCACATCAACGTAGTTGAAAAATTAGCGGAATATAGTCGTTGATTCTACAAAATTACGTCTACGAAATAAAACATTTACAATCATAAAGCATTCATTTTAATGTGCAATTGCGATCTTCCGTTCACTAGATTAATACTCAAACACGACTTATATAATTATATATATTTGCTATCCTTTACTATAAATTTATTCCCAACTTAAAATTACATATTATTACGTGTTTAAAAACATAAAAGTTTATACAATATATGTCTACATATGTACATATCTCAGTTTATCTGACGAGATGCTTTAATTTGATAGAATTTTGACGTTTGACGTTTCTAAAAGTATACAAATGCATATAAGGCGTATGCTTTATACCATTCTGAAGTTAGATGCAGTAAGATTCTTACTACAAAATGATGCTAGTACCTAATTTGTTAGCCCTTTATTTTCATACTTATGTGCACACAAGTTCATGTATTAATTAAACGCCATTAACTAAAAGTAGCGATGAATAAAAACTGTTGAAGGTTGACTCATGTAAGACAAACACTGCATACATCTCTAAAATACCTCATCAGAAATATGTAAACACCTCAATATTATCGTTTTTCCATTTAAAGAAATGATAAGCAAAAATAACATGCAGACATTAACGAAATATTACGTCAAGTAAACAACGAATCCTGTATACCATTAGTAACAAGTGTAGTGCACTGAGTTGACGTAAAATAATCAATTTATTCATTAATTTCGGATGAATCGTATAATCATGGAGAAGCAAAACGAAACGAAAATTGCAGAGGAAATGGTATTAAAATCATTTGTTTAGTTACACTCGACTTAATTTATGATTAAAAACGAATTATTATTAAGTATTACTATTTTTAATTGCAGGCATATCATCGTCCGAAAAGTACCGCTGTCCAAGTGGCTAGGATAATTTCTTTCACTGTAATAGCAGTATCAATCCTCTTAGGATGCTTTATATTAGCATCAGCGTATGTAACGGCCAACGCATCCTGCAAACAACTCGAACAGGAACTGCAATTCTTATCGGAAACCGCAGATCGAATGCAACCGATTCAACCTGAAGCACTAATACAGGTAAGTTATAAATACTCAAACAACCTACCTAGTTAAAAATGAAGAGTTATGTGAACTATCATAAAAGAGTGCTCATAAAATGAAACAAATATATTATGTAATGGTGACAGAATAAATTGTAATAAATGTTTCTATTCTTTATTACAAGGACCAGATTTGCATAATTTTAACGACAGCAAACTTTGAAATATAAATAGTTATTTGCCTAGTGTGCAAAAACAAAATTTGCAACATGAGCGAGAATTTAAAGCACGAACAAGCGCGGTGCAGCGAGCGCTTTATTAGAATAACTAATGCAAATGCTGAAAATTGTGTTCACACACATGGTATAGGTACAAAATTCTTTGTAGCGAGCCATTTCTTTTAATAAATATTTATTTCGATATTCCTTGGTATAATAATTTTGAGGATATGCTACGATTACAGTTGTCACTTTAGAATTGATAATTAAGAATACAGTAATACCTCGACTTACGTAAATTCGCAGATACGTAATTTCTCCTTACTCCCCCTCTTCGCTATATAGCTCATCGAAACGCGTACTACACTCGGCGATCATTCGTTCATTTAATTGAAGCTATGAACCAAAATGATAACTTGTCAGTTAAGGATTTCTGGAGTAATTTAATGTTCTTGATGCTATTAGAATTATAGCAGAATCGTGGACCGAAGTTTCTTGCAAAACATTGAAGGGCGTTTGGAAAAACCTCTGTCCAATTTTCTTTATTGATATAGCTGAGGCAATTCCAGACCCTCCAGATATCGACCAGGTCAACGACGCAGTTGAAGATGGTGTCACTTAAGCAAGCCAACTTAATTTAGAAGTTGACAGTGAAGACATCGAACTCTTGGAGTCGCATTCATCATGCGACTTCAGAGCTTGCACTTCATAATTTAATTGAAATACAGCAACAGAATAAAGTTGAAGAAGAAGATGATTCTGAATCGGTACCACGGGAAAACCTTATGACAATTCCGAAATTAACTCAGGCTCTTAATTCTATAGATGATGGAATTCGGATTTTAATGGAAATAGATGCTAATGAAGAGCGCGTATTGACAACAAAGCGAAGAATAAAGCAGTCGATTTTGTGTTACGAAGAAATTTTACGCGAAAAGAAAAAGAATTGTGTAATAAATGTATTATTATTATTATCAAACTAATATCAATGATTTCTTAAAATCTACTTCAAATATGTATATATAACATATACATGTATGGATCTACTTATATAAATTAACACTTTTTTATACATACTTACTTTTCTTGTTTTGCAATTACTACATATCTACATAGTGCATTCATAGGATAACATTTTTATTATTTAAATGTATGTATTAAATAATACATACATACATACACATTTATTTTTAAAAATATATCATAGATGTATTTTTATAATTTGTCGTTTTCTTTGTAATAAATAGTCAGCAGTGTTAATGTGGTGTTTCCAGAAGATTTAAATTCTGAATTTCCTAACTCTGGCAAAAATGAAACCTCATGTAAACCCTTTTTAAATATTTGATCTTATGTCAAATAGTTCCATGAAAGGCCTGTGGCAATGTTCATTGTTTTTTTTGGCAATAGTATTTTATGTTTTCGACTATTCTTGCATCTCGGGTCAAAATGTTTCAGTTTTATTTAACAACAGTGTTCAACTCTTTCATAACAGTGTTAGCAATTTCAATTAATTTCTTTATTGTTTTGCAATCATCATTTTTTAAATGTACAGATTTTTTTGAACCGTCTTGTGAGTGTGGATGAAATATTTGGCTATTTTGATGATCAAGAATCAAAACTGCCATCGATGGGCGTCTGCTTCGCCGATGACATTTTTGCAATTATGGTTATCCAAAATTCAAAAATCTAGTAGAAAAGCTTTGGCTTCTGTTTCTTGCATTTGGACATAAATATCCCAATTGCTGTAAATACAATTCGAGATTCAGTACGAATTACTAGAACGTCTGCTCTATTTCGAAAATTTTACCCTTTCCGACTATTATCCGCCTAGATAAAAAGGCGTTTGTAACGAGGAGGTAATAGAAGTCGTGAAGAACTGCTTTGCATATCATGAAGAAGCGCTAAAAGCATAACTGTATATCTGTGTTAATTAAAAGGAAGCTATGTCAAAGAATATTCTATTTCAACTTTTACGATCATAAACTAAGAATATATCAAAACGTCATACTTCATAGTTCCACTTTAGATTTCTGAAAATTGAATTTTTGTAGACTCCTTCGTTCTCACAAAGTTAGAGCAAACTTTCAATTTTATGTAAATATACGTTCATTTCCTGTAAAACACAGTTCTGACACATTTCTTTTATAATTTTTAATTCATGTTTCACTGGTATATATGTAAGTACGTACTTTGAAGGGAAATATTAAGTGTGTATGTATGTACTATCGCCGCCAAAAGTAGCGAATCAAACTGCAATAAAACGCGTCTATTATAGGCTTTCGGTCCTGAATCGTTTATTCAGGTAAAATAACTGGGCAATTTTACCAAGCAGTATAACTGCAGGCTAAACGGCAGCGAGCATTTAAATGAATTTAAACGAAGCGAGTTATGAGTATATTGGAAATAAATATGATGTACTAAACTAAGGTGGAACGTAGCCAAATTAATTGAAGAAAAAGAAATTTTAGGATAAATTTCTCATGCAAAATATGATTCAAACAATAATTGAAAAAATTATAAAATTGTAGAATAGCACGTATAACTATGGAACGACTTTTATATTATTTTATTAATATATTCGCCTAATATTTTAATTCAAACAGCGCAAAATATACAATGTGTCTGATAGCAAAACGTCTATTATTTCTAAGAATTTTGTGGGATTTGAACGATGTTCGTAATTAAAAATTTATTTAAAACTTGCCGACATTAACGGTACAAAATTCGTTGAAAAACAAGAACTTAAGAAGTAGTAGTCGGTTCAATAAATACTGCACTTACTGTAATTTAAAAGACATTAGGAATTTAAGGGGATTCGTAGTAACTTTCTTTAAATATGATTAAAACCGTTTCTTAATACCGCTTTCCGAACAATTCTTTATTTTCTATAAATAAAATTGTGTTACTATATTAAGAAGCGTATGATTTAAAATATGCAAGTGTAAAACATGCATGTTTTACGCATATATAATTTACTATCAAGAAACAGAAGAGGCTGCTTGTGTTTACGAAATCTATTTAATAATTAGTAGTAGGCACTTATTTATAATATAGTGTAAATGCAACGATGGTAAATGATATTATATATAATAGCTTTGCATTTCTTGCAAATCTTTCTGCCTCAACTTTATCTGCTAGGTAGGTATCCGTCCCTAATTACAGTTGCCCAGTGCGATTAGTCGGATGTTACGCAGGTATACGAAAGATCATATCGCTTGAAGTCTGATTCGCTACTTTTGGCGGCGATAGTACAATATACATATGTAAGTGCGCAGAGTAAGCTATGATGTGTCTACCTAAATAATCAACAATCAACTTTCTAAAGTTCAATGAAATCTCACATCCCGTAGTTTTACTTGTTACCATACTTGGTAGAAGTATTGTAAGTACATATACATCATATAAGCGAATATTTCTTTCTATTTAAACTTTCACGAGCCATACAAACAATAAATTTATGCATGTACTTACATAGGTATGCTATATGTATATGCATGTATGTATAATACGTGTTGCATTAAAGGCAATCACGGAAAAATAATTCTTAGAAAACAATGAGTTATTTGTTTTATTAAAAATGCGTTAAAATCATATTTATACCATACATGAAAACAATGGTACCTACCTAAATCTTTCCTCTTGGTAATTTAAATAGTCAATAAGAATAATTTAAATAGTCAATAAGAAATATAAACTTGTTGTTTGGTTAATAGGAAATAAATGGTAATCAAAACGTTCTCTGTCAAATTTTATTCATAAGATTTTATTTATAAATAGAATTCCTTAACAATTTTCTGAGTCATATATATGACAAAGTTTATAAAACAGGATCTACACAACTACAAATGTTTATAAATATTAATATTCTGCATTACCAGAAACAACTTTGTAGTCTGTGTATGTACTTTCTTACTTAGTACTTTTGTACATACTTTCAAATAAATTAATTTGTTTCAAGTTTATTGCTTGGATAAAATTCAAGTTAACACAAAATTTATTAACTACATTTATTATTATTTGAAACTATATTTTCGGATTTTTGCATTTCATACAAGGTAAATACATATACACAACATTTTTGTTTAATTACTTACTAAAGGTTACCAAAACATATTACGTTACAACTTGCATACATTAACTGATATAAATCAGTATTGTCCCTGGATTTTACTCTACAGTACAAGCTTAATAAAAATAAAACAGAATTTATTGAATAAAATGTTGAAAGCTAATTTAAATTAATAGTAGTAAATATAGATAGATGCACAAATAGAAAACAGTTATATGTATGTATATAGACACACATACAAACACATTAATACATACATTAACTCTATACAATGGAATAAAACCAAATGAAGAAATGAAGAATAAGTGTTGCATTTACAGATCTCCCCACTTGTATTGTCCTTGGCCTCGCAGAAATAGGATATGGAGAGTATAAATTACGTCATGCTGCCATTTATTATGAGCAATGCGACAACATAAAATTAATACAGCATTCAAATCAGATATAAATCGAGAGATTTCTATTTTATTCTCAAATCTCTTCAGTTAAAATTAGGAGTTGCTAAATTGATTTACATTTTAAATTTACAAAGCTGTGTTTTGAAGGTGCTTATTGTATATTTTATGTACTAAGCTACAGTTCCAAGAAATAGAAAACTTTAGAAATCTAATGCAAGGAATTTACAAGCAGATACTCAAAATGTTAACCTTCTACTAACTTGAATATACATACATCAATATATAAAATATCTGTGCGTCATGTTTTTTTAAGGCTTTACAAGTTCATATCCATATACTTAATACTTCTAAGTTTATTAAGTTAATAACAAAACATAAATGAATAATAATAATTACTTAAGAAATGGAATTTAGCCTAAAACCTCTTACGGCAATTGCTCAATATACCCCCCATGTTGTTGTAGTAAGATGGCCAACTTTTCCCCCAAATTTTATACAGCATTCCGTAACATTTCTGGTTGAATTGTACCAATTTGCAATATTGCATTCTAATTTTTGTAGCATTGTTAGTCGTCTTCTAGACACTAAACTATTCAAATTTCTCCACATCCAGTAAACCGCTGATTTAAGATCAGGTGGCCATGAATTTGCGAAATATCTTCTTATCACACGATCTTGAAAAACGTTGGCTAGCAATTCTTTGACTGGTCGGCAAATGTGCGGGTTTTTGTCATGGAGACTTTCTTGAACGATTTCTTGTGGATTCTCTGCAGACTAAATTCTATAGTTTTGAGTAGTCACTCCACCATTCAGAGTAAAATATGTCTCATTCTGACATGAAATACGGGATAACCATTCAAGTTAAAGTTCCATCTGAGCCATTACTCGCAAAAATATCGTACCTAGTAGCCAAATCTGCCTCCTTAAATTCAAACCGCATTTCCAGTTTATATAGATAATATTTTTGTTAGATCCCCTTACTTTATGATAATAGAATAGTAGAAGGATGCCAAAGCAACAATGGCTGATTGTAACTTAAATAACTGCAAAATTTCTCGATTTATTTAGCTATGTCATAATGACTTAACTCACAGTTACTAGTACTAAACAGAACTCAACTTATAAGGAAAAAACAGCCTTTCCCTGTTATCTAACACAATTTGCAATAAATTCCAAACAAAACAAAAGTGATTGTAAACAGAAGCTTACCAGTACCATGTAGATTTCTAAACTGTCTGCATTAATTAATTTATTTATTACATTGTAGAAGTACCATAACTATTATTAATTTATCCTATTTATTGTAACTTATAATATGCTATTGTATTGCAGAGAAACTTGACGTGGATATAAAATATAAGTATATTATATGTCAAAATGCAAATAATTTCATATATTCAAAAAATTATGTATTTGGTTTCAATCTGTGGAGAATAACAATACGAGGAGAAATTTATTGCAATCTTAACGAAATTTTTCTTTCGAACTAGTTGGAGAAATATTTTGGATTCTTGTAAATTCCAATATTATATGAAAAAGAAATGATTCGCTATATCTGGATATTTTTTGAAATGTGCTAAAACTGCAAAATAAAGTAGAATGGCGGAAAAATTCGTTTTGAAACTTCGTATGTATGTATAGAATATTGTAAACTTGCTGCCTAGAAGCGTTGTTAACATTAAATAGAAATTAAAAATCTTTTAGTTGACACAGAAAATGATAGATACAGCATCATGCCTCACTATCAACTATGGCCGTAATTAATATGGTCCTCCGATCATTAGTTTTCAAGCGTCCACTGACCTAGTTTTAATGTTATTACACCGCCATATAAAAATTGTTTAATGCGGTGAAGCGCTTATGGCATGCAGCGCTCATTGACAGCTCTACACAGAAAATGCAAAAAGGTTGGAGTTATTGCTTATATCACTGTTATCTATTCTACAACTATGACGCAAATTTAATTCAGCATATATACATATATACAGGGTGTCCCAGCGAGACCGTTCATTAGAAGTTTATGAGGTTCTCACCAAAATATAAATTTGAAAATGCAGAGTTATATACAATTGGTTATGTTCTCTTTCATTAAACTATTTGTAGATTTCCAGCGTTTCCGGTCCGCCATCTACATTGCTATTTTTAATGGAACACCCTATATATTTTTACATATTTGGATTTGCCTATTATTAAGCTTTACAAATATCTTTAATTTTTGCAATTTGATTTGGGCGTTTTGTAGTTATTCAATTTTTTCTAAAAAAATTGCTATAGTAGACGTTTATTCAAAAAATCGGAGAGCACTTGATATTTCGAATATCAATTTAGGATTCATAACATGCAGAAACAACATGTTGGAGTATGTTTTGGAACTGAGAACGGCTGTCTAACTTATATGGTTACTTTACTATGGCATGTTAACTTTGACAAATTTTGAAGAACCAGAACTTAATTTTTTCAAATGGTACCCCCCATATTCTATTAGTCAGCCATCTTCAGCGTCTAATTTTACACCTTTTATATCCAACATGTCCTATATCTGAAATTGATAGTTTAGGAGATAATTAGCTTCTTTGAAAAAATGCACACGTTACACATAACTCATCGATACTTATTTAGTGTGCCATGAAAAATAAGCGTTCTCAAAGACTTATTGTCAAAGTCTAATGTCAAAGTTATACTTCGTCGTTACTTACAGTTAAAATGGATAACGATAACGAAAACAATATTTATACAAATCAAGAAATACTTAATTTATTTTTTATACCGGGAAAGTGCGACAAAGTTTTTAGTAGAACCTCGGATGACAAAGGTAAATTTAGAAGAATAGAAGCAAATGTTGTGCGTTTTGGTCAAATAGCTCACCCGTTCAACCGACAAAAAGTGTAGTTGATTATGAGGATGAACAATTGAATACCTTAACTTATTTCGAGGCCAATTCCAAAGCCTCAGTTCGAGCTGCCGAAGAAGATCTGCAAATCAGTAAGTCTTCAGTACACTTCCACGACTACAAGTTTTCATTAGTGCAAGACCTTCATCCTCAAGACCCCAACGACAAACTTGTTTAAATTTCTTGATTTGTGTAAACGTTTTCGTTATTGTTCTATATTTCAACTCTATAGCAATAATGTAAAGGCACTTAACGGATAATTATTAATTTACTAGCATCAAACGACGAAGCGTAAGTTTAACGTTAGATTTTACCAATAAATCTTTGAGAACGCTAATTTTCCATGGCACACAAGATAAGCATCGATGAGTTATGTGTGCATTCTTCAAAAACTCTAATTATATCCTAAACTATGAATTTCAGGTATAGGACATGTGGAATATAAAAGATGTATAATTAGATGCTGAAGACGACTAAGTAATAAAAAATCGGGGGTGCCATTTGAAAAAATTAGGTTATGGTTCTTCAAATTTTCGGGAAGTTGACGTGCCATAGTAAAGTAACCACACAATTTAGTCAGCCATTCTCGGTGCTGAGGCATACTGCAACATGTTGTTTAAGCATACTATGAATCCTAAGTCGATATTCGACAAATCGAGTGTTCTCTGATTTTTTGAATAAATGTCTGCTACAGCAAATTTTTTTAGAAAACATCGAATAACTACAAAACGCCTATATCAAATTGCAAAAATTAAAGATATTTGTAAAGCTTAATAATAGGCAAATCCAAATATGTAAAAATATATAGGGTGTTCCATTAAAAATAGCAATGTAGATGGCGACTTTCGGTGTAACCGGAAACGCTAGGAATCTAAAAATATTTTAATTGGAGAGCGCACAACCAACTATATATAGTTCTAAATTTTCAAATTAATATTTTCGCGAGAACCCTGTAAACTTCTAATGAACGGTCTCGCTGGGACACCCTGTATAATAATACAAAAAAGAAATTATAACAAACAAACAAATTCTATTAAATCTCCATTATAAAAAACGATTTTATCCATAAAGAAATGGTTAATTAACAATCATCCTCTTCTGTTTCCCATTTTTCCATAAAAAGCTGACGATAAAGTCTTCACACGAAAGTTAGTTAGAACATACATATAAAGGGTGTATTTGAAATAAAAGTAAAGACTACGAAAAATGGAAAGATATTATTTTATTAAACTTAAATCCAAAATATTTTGCGCAAATTCCTTTCCAGACGCGAGAAAAAAAAAACGACAAAGATATTTCTAAAATATTTGTCGCGCCACTGTTGAATATTTTCGAACGAATATATGTATGTATGTAGCGGAGGGCAGGTGCAGCGACAGGCGATATTTAATGTGTGCATTATTGAACTATTCAATCAAAGCTATTAAAAAAAACTGACACATCAGTGTTACCTTGTAGTTTTTATAACATTGACAGCTGTTTTTGCGATCTCTTACGTTAGATTGATCGAAGTCAACATTCTCGATTCAATAGGCGGCGCATATTACAATTTATAAGGGCGATTTTGATTTTGGCATTCGCGTCGTAATTGAACAAACATTTTTTGGATTTATATTCTACATACATAATTGTATCTTACCATTCTTAATATTTTTACTTTTATTTCAAATACACCCTGTATATAACATTTTTGACTATGTTTTACATATATACGTAACAATGTACAGACCTACTACCTTCTACTACATTTATATTCTGTATTCAGTTGCACTACAAACTGTTGAGAAACAATCAATAACGTAATATTGCTTACGACGAGTTAATGTCGAAACAAGGTCTAGAAAACGCACATACAAGATATAAGTCTATAGAGCTGCAACGGTAGCCTGACAAGCAATATATCTTAGAAGCCACAGTTAATCAAATAAAGAACCGTTCTCTTAAATCAATTAATTTGCTTTTAAAGTTTGTTCCAATTCCTATACCGCATAATTTTAACCACGTACTACAACGAAAGAATCATTAACTTTGTGTGTACATTCTCTTGCACATACAATTGGCGTAAATGGACATTTCGTTGAGTTTCACATCGAATAAATCAGTCATTTTATCGCAACATCTACGTAAAGTTTTATTACACCGAATAATTGTTATTATTGAGGGAAACGAGAGGTTAATAACACCGCACTAGGAAGTTATTACATTATTCAACGTTCAAAAAACAACTAGAGTTATATAATGTCATTTTCTTCAAATACATTCCTGCAGAAGCTACATAGGTACCAAATATAGGCAACAATACTTTGAAAGGTGTAATTCAAGGAATTGTTTCAATGTGCGACAGTGTGCAAAACAGAGAGCAATTTTAAAATCTTCCATTCTCGTATCTAAGAAGTGGAATCAACCGCAATTAAAGCGTTTAATTAGGTGAATATGTATGCAAGTATAAGATGTGTGCAATAACATCTTCGTGTGACTGGGGCACTGGTGAAAGCGAGAGGTCTTTACTCTCCTAGGAAGCAGGTCATCATTGTATGCATGTGTTGCCGTGTAGGTATAGTGTACTTCATGGCGAATTGCACTCGTTCACAATTATGTGTGGAATAAATTCTTATCAGATCGGTAAAGTATATGAAGTACAGACATCGTTGTTTTGTTGGTAAGATTGCGTAGGTACCTAATTGAAATATACCAAAAATTTGTAATTTTGCTAACTAACAAATCTGAAGCGGTTTTTTTTTTATTTTAACGCAAAATAAATAGAAACTGAACGCATTTCCAAAATTCTCGGTTTAACCAAAACTCGGATTATCATTCTCTAATTATATTTTATTCCTCTACACCTTAGGAAATAATTATATTTAAGAATAGCTACTATTATATATATATTATAACTAAATCACAACACTAATCTACTATTTTCTTTCCTTCATAGGAAGAACCACAAGAATCCAGAGATCTATCAAAATTGGAACAGAAGATCAAAGAGATCAAAGATGTCGATGAAATTTCCGATAACAAGATCACTAAAGAGAGAACAGAAAGCTCATCGGCGCCAGTAGATAATTCTTCAGACGAAAGCGATGAAGACGAGAAAACGGTTCACATAAAAATGCCATTAGAGTTAGATTTCGATGATTTAGCAGGTGTATTGATGGAGAAGAATCAACGTTCAAGAATGAATTGCATCGTGGAGAAGAAACGTGCCGAGCAATTAGTTGATCATCAACCTAAAACTATTCAATTACCATTCGGGTTGAATCTTACCACTGATCCTCGTTTCGAACATCTCAGCGGTGAGAGGATGGCCATTTTCTGTGAAAGTGGAAATGAGCAAAGGTAAAGAACATAAATCTATAACCAACATGCCATTACACCAAACACAACATTGCTGTTCATAAGTCATAAAAACAACATAAAATGATTTTTATTTTAGCCGCCAAGAACCTGAACCAGAAGAACAAGAAGAAACAATTATGATCCAACCGATTATGATCCCTATTCCACACACCAACTTCCAAACGCATATGCCTATGCAAATGCAACCCCAAATGATTCCAAATAGGATGCCATTACCACAACAACAACAACAACATCAACAACAATCTATGCCACCACATCCGATGGAAACAATGAGACCACCGATGCCGATGCCAATGATGCCGCAACAACAACAATCTCAGCAAACACAGCAACAACCAGAACCAGAACTTCCAGAAATTATCCACCGTATTGCTCAACAGTTTATCGCTCAAAGGATCCAAATGGAACAAGCTGCTAAAAATGAAGACGAAAACCAATCCAACGAAGTAAACCAATCAGATGAAGAACAACCGCAAGAGGGCCACCAATTCAACCAACCCGAATTCATGATGGCTCAAAGATTGCCGATTCCCGAAGAAATTTTAAGTCAAATCAATCGTCTTCCTAATAGTGATGTAATAGTTGCTGTTGGGCAAGATCAAGATGAACAAAATCAAGAACAACAACCTGAAATGCAACATCAAAATGATGACACTGGAAACACAATGAATGTGAGAATTGGGTATGGCAGACAGTTACCTGAAAATGTTCCACTTCGCATGGTTCAAATTCAACCTGAACCTCAACAAGTCAACGACGAAATGAGACCACATTGTAAGCACTTAAAATAGTTAGTCTTAATCTAAAAATTAATTTTTATTTTTTTCATTTTTAGATCTACATCCACGTTCTGTACGTTCAGTTGATAACATCTTACCAAAAAGCGTGAAACGTGTAAAGCGTTGTGCATGTGATTGTGCATGCTAGAATGTAAAACTCTACCCCTCTATTAGTATATAGTTAAGCTATCTACAACTTAATAATTTGTAACATGTTAACATCTGTTATAACTTTCCTTGTTTCACTGTAAATGTATTATACCTAATTATTTTATTAGATTACTATTATTTGTAATTGTAAATAGGTTCACTTAAATAAAGCAGTTGGGTTACTGATGTGATAGATTTATTACTTGTAGATTCGTACTACTACTTTTGATGTAAAATGTTTTTGTCTGTAAAATAAACAAAATTATTTTTCTAAACGTTTTGTTATATTATTATGTCCAGTTCCTTAAAACATTACTTCGTTGGGTTTTAGTATAGTTTTCCTGTTCAATTTTCAATTCCGTATTAGTTTTTCCTTGTATTGACAATCGGTTATTTTCATAACTACTAAAATAAGTTTATAAATTTCGTGTGATATTTGATATTACATTCCAGTCAAGTTATGTTTAAATATGCACTTCTGATTTTATTAACGAGATTCAAAATCGATTACACAAGAACAACTTCAAAATGTTTTCGAAAATATGAAACGAATAGTTAATTTGTCTGCAGCAGCAAGGTCACCATTTCGAACATTTCTTGTAATTGCAATATTAACTAATGAAGAAAGGTTTCATTTTTGTCATTACAATGGTTGTATAGATATAATTTTTTATAATTATTTCCTTAACAAATTTTAATTAGCAACAAACGTTTCAAAAAGGAAGCATATTGTGTTTGATTTTAAGCAACAATTTTAATACTTATGCTGAAAGTAACTACCGAGTGGGACGCTAATGTTAATCCTTGCGATCGAAATCAAAGGTAGGTTTACAAACTTAACCAATATTTGACAGTATCTGTCAGCTTCAAACATTTACGGACACCATGTAGTAGATAACACAAGCAAGTGTGGAGCGTTTCGCATACCTATGACGAAACACAAATTTCCCCGTTGTTATTTTATCAACTTAAAAAAACTAGATTCTTTGAAATGTGTTCCTATTGCGACATCTATCAATGACAAGTTTTACTCAAAAAATTGGTCGAATCCTGTATCAATAGAAATGAAGTTACTAATAAAGTTACTAATAAGTTACTAACAGTTATTCGCGCCATCTATTATAAAATGGTGTTATATTTAACCTCTACTAGCGCTAAGAAAAGATCATACAAAGGGCTCTCAAGAATTGCCGAGTTGCAACCTCAAATACGACATCCTCCAGCCCTCGGTATGAATAACTTGAACTAATGGATGTAATCATACTTCTCGGAAATATATAAGACAAGAGATGGCGTTACCTATACTATCACCATTGGGTGCCTTAACAATTTTATAGCGGGAATTCGAAATATGCAATTTTGGTTTTGTAATACATTTTATGGAAACAATGTAGATGAAAAATAACAAATGACGTATTCATTGGGAGCCGTAGTGTACACGCAGGTTGAAAATCAACCTAGAGAAAGCGAATAGTACCAGAATTAGAAAAATATTTTTTTCTATTGTTCAACTGTGTAACGATTTCTATCAAAGACATGGTTAATTATAATGGACATAGTTATTTCAATTAAAACAATGCGAAAAACGAGCAAATTAATTACAAAATTTGTTTTTATGGATCAACTATGCACTAGATGCCTTTAATTTTACCTTTTCTTGTGAATGAAGACGTGCATGTCATGCTTATTAGGATGAATCAAAGATTGAACCGCCGTGAACGCCCCCTTAACATATTTTTTATTTTTGTCATATTTTATAAATCAGTAGTATAGCTAGCCCCATTTCTTGTCTAATGTATTTCACGGGAAGTACGAATATCTTCATTGGTTAGCGTTATTGATACCGAGGTGTATTCGTCGGAACAGAATTCTACTTTAGAAATACCAACTATCTACCAATGTATAATTTTCGAATACGACATTTTATGTAGACTCATAGCGTTTTCCTTTCGGGAATTTAGTGCGCACTAAAAATGCACAATGGACCTCTCAAAATTTACGGGTCCACTGCTTGTGCAACGTGAAGTTATTAATAATAATAATAATATGCCTTTATTGGTCATACTACAAATCACTTCTAATACTAACTAACCTAGTAACACAACTAACTAAATAGACATTATATACATATA
>ML219191.1:52956-86443 GCA_004785975.1 Popillia japonica
TATATGTATGTAGTATGTAGTTATGTTGTGTGTTTATGTGTTATAATATCTAAATACTAAACTAAATTTTTGAGTTACCTCCTGGTACAGTTAAAATACTTAACATTCTATTTCTAGACATTCACATTATTTCTGTCTAAGGTTTTGTTTTATGTATGTAGTACCAAAAATTTATAATCTTTTAAATATTTTGTTTTCATAAAGCGACGCTATTTGAGTTATTTTAATTCCGCTGTTTCACAAGAGTCACTTGCTCTAGTTAGCACATTGCGCCAGCTACACTCTTTACAATTAGGTTTTCGAATTGTGCTCCGTTGAGTGAATTTAAAGTGATGTGTTAAACTAAGTACATACATAGTTTTGGTTTCTTTGATTTAAATTTAAATTGAGGGAATCTATATTGTGTGAAGCATTTATCGTGCTATATATGTAAGTATATATAAATGAGATAAGGTACGTGTATATTCACCTCTTTTTTTACTAACGCAAATCAGACAATGGAATTCACTGCAATTTTTAAACACGCCAGTAGTTTAAGCTGTCAGTTCTAAGCCTGAATAAAATGTGAAGGAAAATTGCAGATGTGTGTGGAAGGGTACAATAGTATATTATGACACTAGTACATAATCAAGCTTTTAAAGCACGAGTAACGAGTTTAAAGCCACGACGCGAAGCGGAGTGGCTTTAACGTTACTAGTGCTTTAAAATCTAATTATGCACTGTGTCATACGATATTTTTTAGTATAAATGCAACAAATCTAGAAGAAATCAAATCAATAATTCCAATACATTTTATGAGATGTGTCTCTATATTATGTCATTTGACATTTCACTTAATTATTAAACATCATTGTTATATTAATAATGTCGACAGAAATTCAAAAACTAGCTGCTGAAGCTGAATTAAGTTTAGGTAATACCTGCAAAGTCCAAATAATAATTCAAATCAATAATTCCAATACATATTATCGAGTGACATGTACCTATATGTCATTTGACATTTCCCGACAGTTCACTGGACTATTAAACGCTTGGGATTGGCTGTTACCAAGCAACCTCTTTATCGCACGGCGTGCGATAAACGCCCGATTATGCACGCTTATGGGTGTGTTTTGATTGGTTTATGATGCATGCATACTAAAAATTATATTATTATGTTTTATTCTGTTATAGGTTTCATAATATGGACTAGGACGAGTTTTAAAATCTATCAACAAATTACACAAATAGGATTGCTCTTTTCGCAGTTATCTCGTATGCTTGTGCATCTATCTTATTTATTACAGTTCCACAGTAGGTAGGTACTTAAATACAAATTAGTTGTTACTTTAATTTTACTCATTTGCTTTTATGTTTCTTAGCGACAGCATAGTGCAATGTAAATGTAAACGTTGGTAGACTTTTCGTAAGGAGTTAGCATTCAAATGATTCGAATGTGAACATTTGTGTCAAATCTTTCAAAAGTGTATCATTCTGAGGCTATAAAGTTTGTTTAACATGAAAATGTCAAGAAACAAATGCCATTATATGCAAATGGCCAAAGTATCAATCTATAACATTTACATTTTATAGTCTACACTATTTATGATTTTCCTCGATGGCTCTTTATAACGAAAATTCAAGCACTATTAGTTACATTTCAAATAGGCGCCCACATAGTTCAGCTGTGGTTCAGCGCTCTTGGCGACGCCAATCCTGCGCCAATCACAACTATAGGCAGCGTATATCTTTTAATTGTGAGCGTAAGGAGTTGCCTATCTCTGGAATATTTTATCTGTAATCTCTACCTTCCTTGTCTATAGCTGCTGTTCCCGCAAATTCCTTTATTTAAATCCCATATTCTTGTTAATAGATCACTTGGATAAATGAAACACAGCCTAATATTTTGAATTGCTTTCACCATTCGGGTAAATTTTACTATATTGGTATCACTGCTACGTGGCTATGACACATCTTTGACATTTGCTTGACATGGATTGCTTGTATTCCCGCCAATAAATTAGTATTGAAGAACCTAAACCGCTGTATGTTATCTGGCGTTATCTATTCTCAATAATCCTGTCAGTGCCTGCAAGTGATTAAGCCAGTTATTTCAACTCAATTCTTGTAAAATGGGCTGGGATTCTGAATCAGAACATTCTTCAGATGATGAAGAACAAAGTGGTACAAATTCTACATCTTATTTACTTGTTACAATAGATTGCGATGAAATAATGTTCCAAAAACAAGGAGATGCAGATGAATCTACATTTAAAATTGTGCTGAGAACATGTTATGAAATATTGGAGCTACAGTTAATGCGAGGAGGTAAGCGTGGCGTTACTCCTATTGCTATTGCATTAGTATCGGATGATATAGATGGAATGGCTCTATGTGATTTCAAGGATAATCTACCGGAAAATGTAAAGAAATTTCGAGATTTGTGTGAAATGAGCGATACAGATTTGGAAAATAAATATAAACGAAGTGGTATATTACAATTTTCAAATTTCCTTCTGAATTGTAAGCGAAAATTAACTGAATGTGGACAAGAAAATACAAAATATATTGCTTACATAGGTAATAATGATAACCCTATAGGAGATGATGAGGATGAACGAAGATTATGTGTAAATCATGCTAAAACATTTAAGGATTTTAATATTTATTTAGAATTGTTAACATTTGACTCTTCATTCGATTCAGCAAATTTTTTCCAAGAAATTTTGGATGCTGCGAATTGTAAATTTAATTACCAGTATTACTTAGATACAATTGGTTTGAAGGAAAAGTTGTTGAGTTTGTTAATTTTCCGAGGAACTCGGGCACTATTTTATCCATTTAACAACCGCAAAAACTTTTTTGAAGTTATTGAGAAACGTTACATAAAACATCAAAAATTTACGAACAATGTGTCGGTAACCAAAGATACGAATGCAGAAGTTAAAAGGATTACCCGAGGAGGTGAACCGAAAGATACATTTAACTTGAAATATTCCAAACTTTGCGATCCTCTTTCGTTTTCATCTGCAGAACGTGAGAAGATGGTCTATGATGGTATATCAACAGGATTTACTTTGTTAGGCACAAGCGAAACAAATTTAATAGATGTAGGCCTGCATAGCAGTGATCCACTATTTATTCAAAGAAATAAACGTACTAATTGTCCTCATTTTGATATATTTTGGCAGTACTGTGTAGATAAAGGAAGATACTTGATATGTGCTAGAAAGTACAAAGGAGATGGACCAACAAAATTAGTTCAGCTTACACCAAAGGTAGTCAATGGCATTCGTAGTTTTCTTGTTATGGGTATGCCATATTGCAATGATATACACTATCAAGATGTACATAATCCTCTGTATCAAGCGAGACCAACTGATAATAAAGCTATTTCCGAAGCTGCAGAGAACCTTGTAGATGCTTTAACATTTACTTATCATCCTTTGAAAATTCCTGACACAGTAAATTGCAGAAAATGGGAATATGTTAGAGCTACTTTATTGGATGAGAAAGCAAGACCTGTTATTGATGTTCGAGATATGAATGTGATTCAAAAAAATGTCGGTGATGTTGTCAAGGAATTTCAAGATTTAACTCTCATTACTGGTATTAAACGGAAGGCAACCAGCAAACCAAAAGCATCTAAGAAGAAATAAAATATTTTTGCTTGTTTAATTTTCTCAATTTTCCTATATTTGTTGTATTCTTATATTGTTATACTTTGTGATAATAAAGCATTTTTCGGCAAATCTTTATTAACTAGATGTATTATTTTATTATAAATAGTAAAAGATAAAATTTTATATACCATTTATACAGAAACGCGGATAAACTCTAGCTAGAGCAATTTTCTGTTCAATTCTGAGCCGATAATCTTATTTTAAAAAGAGGTGTTAGTTCTTTTAGCCAACCGAGGTCATCAAATCTCAAAAAATTTGACTAGAATTTAGGATTCGTAAAATTGAGCTGTTCTTGTGCTTCAAGAAAGGATCGTACAACTTTTTACAATTAGAATTATCAACTCAGAATTGGATAGAGCTCTTACCATCGATATATTTCAAAATTTCGTGCATACTTTATATCGCAAAAAAAGACAATTTTGTATTGTATATCTAATATTGATTTGTTTACGCTTATTTTTGTGAGGCAAACCACTACATTAAGGAAAACATTTAATCGGAAATTTATTTTTTATTATTAAATGTCAGTATAGATGGACCAATGCATACCAAGCATTTAAGAACCTATTGACCAAGTTGTGGCATTTATGTGTATAAGTTAAATAAAAAATCGTAATATAAATATTCATATGCCTTTAAAAACGCTAAAATAATTTTTTAACTTCTGAAAATAATTGTTAATTAGGTTGCATATATATCAGTATATGAAAGGATGTAAGTATGTATATACGAGCCCAGGCTCAGAATAGTTCGGCCGGCTATCAATTTTAATGAAGCGGTTGACAAAATTACAAAAAAGTTTTCATAAGAAACCTATTCCTTGCAAAAAAGTTTGACTATAGTAAAATATAAACATTTTAGGCTCAGATTCAGTGACAAAATATTTTACATTTGTTAATATTTGCAACCTTAACCATAATAAATGAAGAATTAGTGACGGTTCAAAATAGTTCGGCTATTATTTTTATATCGAGTTGCGCTTCATTTATTGCTCACAGGGCCTATAATCCTATCGGGTATTGTGTTCATTAGTTCAGCACATTAGTCAGTACTCGCAGTAGCTACTGAATATAAGTTGTCAGTGTGTCAGACTAGACTGACATGGCTTACGGCAAATCATTGAGTGGTGATTTACGAACATCTATTACTAATGCCCATAGGCATGGAATTTCTGCACGAAAAATTTCAATTTCTCACTCAGTTCCACGGTCGACAGTGCAAGATATTATTAATTTGTTTAAGAAAACTGGAAATGTGACAGAATCTAAAAAAAATGGTCGTCCATCAAAAATTTCTGGTGCCGATGCCCGAGCTCTGAGAAGAATTGTCAAATCAAATCGACGATCAACTGCTCGAGAACTCATTGTATTATGGCGGCAAATGCTTCAAAAACAAATTTCTTCATCGACTACCAAAAGAACAGACAGAAAATTAGGGTACAAGTTTTATAAGGTATTTTTTTCACGTGATTTCCCTGTTGCAAATTATTCTTAGATTATTATATTATTCACTAGGCAAAAGAAAAGCCGTTGCTTACGAACAAAAGTGCAACCGGTTAAAGTGGGTTAAATCGCATAAAAATTGGACTTTGCGACAATGGCATCCAGTAATTTGGAGTGATGCGTCCAAATTTGATGTATGCGTAGGGGACACTAGAAAACGTATTACGTACATCAGCGGAAGCATACCATACCAACTGTTTTGGTTAAAAAGGTGAACTTTCCAGTCTCCATCATGGTATGGGGTTGCATGTCTGGAAGAGGAGTGGGAAAACTACAATTCATCCATAGTACTATTAACGCCGATACATACATATAAAACAATTCTAACTGAAAGTCTTTTGCCATCCATTCCGATATGTCAATCTGTTGAAGGAGACTTTGTATTCCAACAAGATGGTGCTGCGTGTCATACAGCAAAAGCGGTAAAGCACTGGTTGACAGAACATCAAATTACGACTTTACCATGGCCTTCAAGCAGTCCGGACTTCTCACCTATCGAGTCTCTGTGGCATAAAATGAAGAAGGAACTGCGTAAGAACCTAGCACGCACAGTAATCGAGTTGAAAACAAAATTACAAGAAATATGGCACAATATACAGCCGGATGAGTGTGCTCAACTTGTGAACACAATGCCGAATAGGATAACAGCTGCTATGATCAATAAAGGGGACGTAACCCAATACTAAAATAATGACCGAACTATTTTGACCTGTCACTCGTTCTTTATTTATTATTGTTAAGGTTGCAAATATTAACAAATGTAAAATATTTTTTCACCAAATCTAAGCCTAAAGTCTATATTTTGCTATAGTAATAAAGTTTTGCAAAGAATATGTTTTTTAGGAAACCTTTTTTTTTATTTTATTAACCACCTAGTTAAAATTGATAGCCGGCCGAACTATTTTGAGCCTGGGCTCGTAGGTACGAAGAATATTTTATTTTAGGTAAGTAGGTAATAGTTTCACTTTAGCATTTCTTACATTTACATATTTTGAGAAAATAAACGTTTTTGTGCAGGAATCAGAACAGTAAATTCCAAACTTTGTAAATCTGTGGTAGGCTTCCAAAGCTGTATTGCTTTGGGCTTAACGGAAATATAATTGGTAGTTGTTATAAAAAAGGAAAATTAAGAAAAGGAGGGAATCAAAATATGAAATAATTTTCGGACAAAGTTTCCTCGCCCTTCTCCAAAAGCAATTAATTGAGATGAAAGAATTCGGGGGGCAATACACTTTTTTAATCCGTCGCAAATATACATGTTTAATAGAATTAGCTTTCGTGGAGTTGGTTGCTTAATTCATTCTATCGATCCGTATCTCTTCAAGTCAATATACATAAGTGCAAATAATGTGTGTTAATTATTTTCCTATAATTTCTGTATGTGGAAAAAAGAGTATCAATGCATCATTAAAAGTTCTTAGAGCAGTAATTGAACCAGAGTTCGTTATTCATCATGATATCACATTGATGTAAAAAAGGATCATCATAAAATTATTTATTACAATATGTTCATAAATGTTTGAGATGAGAACCATAGGCAACCAAATATACAGATTGTTACCTACTGGTAAAACATAATTTGCTTACAGTAATTTTAAAACTGTGAAGTCTTACCTACTTTATTGGATTAAAATACCTTCAGTAGTTCTCAAAAGAACAGGTTTTTAAAATATCCAAAACAACAACTTAAATCAACTTAAATTACTAATTTCGGGCTTTTAATTTGATCTTGATCTCAAACATTTATGAACACATGTTACGTGAAACAATTACATCATGTATATGACGCATGTTAGCGATCAGTTAAAAATGCACACTTGGATGTAGGGATGTAAATTAAAACCACACTGTTTTTTATAGCCTTTTATTTAAAACTTTTTTATTGAGATAAAAACCACCATAATTGAAGAGTAATTGATCGACCTGTCAAATATTCATAGCTTTTGAAATGACGTGGTAGGATTATCGTACTTTTTACTATAAATATGGAGTCATTGTAGCTTCAGTGTTGTGTAATAGTAGTATATATATAACTATTGCTATACATATATTAGAACTCTGTGGCAACGGAGGATTGAAACCCAACTCCTCTACGACTTGCTCACGCCAACTTCGACCCACATGCCCAAAACATCTCTGCAAACGAACTAAAAGACCATATCAAAAGCCAAACCCTTATATGGTAAATATGTTGCGAGAAAATTGATATGGAGGCATCGTAGGTGTAGCCATGCATAACATTCCATTCCGCTACTTGATACATGCTCTCTGCTCTGACAGATAATGGGGATTAGCTAATGTTCCGAATTGCGAAGCCAGCCATCTTACTATACGGTCAATGACTGACAGCTATTCAGATACACCACCATAATGTTTATGCAAACGAAATAATAGGCATATGCTGCTAGACGATATTCATTTTTACAATGTTCTTCCCTAGAATCTGACAAATAATCTCATGGTTACCTAGTAACTTTTTAACCAATCAAAAAAAGGGCGCGAACGCATCATCATATAGGTACATTCTTTTTAAAAAGTGTCAAAATAAATATTTCAAAATAAAGTTTAAAAAATGCCAGTAACTATTCGCAGTATAGCTGCTTAGAAAAGTAATGCATACATTAAAAGCGAAAAGAGAAGGAGAACAGATAGCATTTCATAAATTTCCTAATAATATATCATGAATCTATGGATTGAAAAATGGAAAAAAGAGTTTTCAACTGAATATAAAAGGATTTGGAGTAAACATTTTCAAGCCGAAGATTGCAAAACAAGCAAAACTTTTAAGTTATCCATTACCACGAAATTTGAAAAAAAATAGTAGGTCTTTTTTTATTTCTACAAATATTATCTTCTTATTTAAACTTGTCAAAGAATAGCTATGCGTCCGAATGTTTATAGTATTTCGCAATGGTTCATCTTATTACTAGCAATTCTAACATAAATAGTAACTTCAAAACCACAAACCATTCATTACATGTATGCAATATTTTACTTTTTAAAAAGAGCATGATGATGACGCGTTCGCGCCCTTTCTTTTGATTGGTTAAAAATGTTACGAGGTAACTACGGTAACTACACTTTTGTCAGTGAGATATTTCTGATGTTGACATTCTAAAACCAATAATTTTTAAGAAAAAATCGTTAACTTCTTCATATCTTTCACATTCCAATAGTTTTCACATTGCCTTAATCTTGAGAATGCTTACTCCGTGCTAACATGTAATTCATTATTGTTTTAATTAGTATTATGTATTAGCATTGTTTCTCGTGCACTTACAAATTTGAAATTGAAGCAATTTTTGAGATTGTGTATGGAATCAGACAGTGATTATCACTAAGAAGATTAAGCTAGGTGATAAGGCGGTAACTCTTAAAAACCAATTGAATTAAATGAAATTATAAAGTAAGCTGCCTCGTGCCTAAACTCTCGGGCTTTTTCAGATTGTTAGTGCGAAAACAATGTAGGTGTGAAGTAAGTTTGATGCTTTTGACAGCTGTTACAGTATTGAATAATTTTTCATAACTGTTTTGTGTTTCGTATCCACGGCAATTACTAGAAGGTGCTAAAAGTAATCATTATATCAAAATCATCAATCTGTACTTGTCATTTTGTCGAACAAAATTTTCCGTAATTAACACACAATGGGAGATGCCGCAAAAGGTAAAAAGATTTTTGAGCGATCTTGTGCTCAATGTCATACCACTGAAGCTGGCGGTAAACATAAAGTCGGACCCAATTTAAATGGCGTATTTGGTAGGGCTACCGGTCAAGCAGCGGGGTTTGCTTATTCGGATGCTAACAAGAAGAAAGGAATTACATGGTCGGAACAAACATTATTTGAATATTTGGAGAATCCGAAGAAATACATTCCAGGCACAAAGATGATCTTCGCTGGACTAAAGAAGGAACAAGATAGACACGACTTAATTGCATATTTGAAACAGGCTTGCAAATAAAACATCTTCCATTCAAGTACATATTTTTCATTTGGTTCTTATCATTAAGCTAAATATTTTTATTGTTTGTGGTTACATATATTACTGTTTGAACCGTTGGTGAATTATGTGAGCTGTGTATGTTTTAGTAGATTTTGTGAAAAGTAGTTAATAAATACTTCTCTGTAATAAATTTGTATGGTAAATAATGATAAGGCAGGAAATAATATGGACAAAGTAAAATCAAAATAATTCGATAAACGATGTATGATATACGCCAATTTCACTATAGATTAATAGAATGTAAATCTTCGTAGCTTACAATTAGTGACTTAGACTTTAAAGAAAGTTATGTAAATACGCTTAGATCAGGATCTTTACTTTTACTCGATCTATTAATTACTTCTCCTCATACGAAGCTGTTATAATAATTCAATAAAATGATTCATTGCATCGCTGTTGTGGTACAACTTTCAACACACCTAAATAATATTTGAACGTCTCATGTGAAAATAGTCCAACTAATTATATAGATGAACGTTATCAATTTTTGTCCAGATCGTCCGAGAAATAGGTAGGTACTGTATGCTTTCTAGAAAAGTGATTTACTGTGACATAGATAATTGTAAGTTTAGAATGTTGTGACATCCTTCACTTCTATGGATAAACGGCCAGTTGGCTGCAAAAAATATATGTACATAGGTATACGCGAAGTGATTGGTGATAGTGTAGGTGTAGGCTTGGCGCACATTTTACACTGCGAATATTAAGTAATAATTATCTTATTCTATAATAAATATGTTCATAGGTATGCGGAATCTATGATAAAGACTGCAAATTTCGCTAAAATGATTTAGTGAGAGTTTTGCAATTGATTGAAAATAGTTTTAAATATTTTTAACCACTTTCGCTAACCACTTCACGTACTGACGTAAGAACTGCCAATTGCTAACCATTTGATTAATGTACGCTTTTAGTGACATGTCGTTTTGTAATAATAATGAAGCTTTTGGACATTGCCGTAAGAAATTTGTAATAACGACCAATACTGGCAAAGGAAGGAAATCTATAGACATTACTTTGTTTCATAGAAAGTTTAATCTCGAAAATCTTTTCAAGCACCTACCAGCAATATTAGTATCTACTAAATACATATTTTGATAATTAAGTTGCCATCTCCAGTAATGTAGTTCTACTACAGTGTATTGGAACTAGTGTGGCGTTGGAGAATATTTTCGAGAAGATTCATCAAGAATTTGCTATTTTTTTACATTATCAATAAATTTAAATAAAACTACAGTTTAAAGGCAATAGTTTCAAATATATCATTTATTTAGATGACACATAGTAAATATTTTCATATATACGAAGCATCCCAATTTTAAAAGAATACTTTATAACTTTATTTTAAATGGATTCCTCCCTAGAGTTATATCTTTTACAACACATTTTTAAAGCCTTTCTATATATATCGAATTTCTTAGTTTTCGTCATATTTTATCAGGCATTTTGACTTTTTCAACATAAAGAGACCAATAATAATAGGTCACGGTTGCAATCTCACAATACAAATACTATATCAGTAAGATATTTCAAATTAGAAAAAAACCTTTAATTTTGAAACAAAATTTCATATCCTACTTTAGAAAAAGTTACACTTTTTCATCTTTTTCCCGTTTTGTGGTGGGCGTTAGCTGCAGCGGATATTTTTGTCAGGTGTGTCGCCTCTGACTCTGACTAGTTTTTAAGTTCTTGCCTTGGTACAGCACTATATTTCCGTTTGCTGCACTGTTTATGGCGTTACTCCAAAATAGTTTCGTTCGTGAAAGCTAAAGTTGTAGTTTTTGACATTATCCGATAACTTGAATATTTGTACGAGGGTTTCCGGATTTTGACAGTGTTATAGTTGTATAAATATGTACAATACAAAAAAAACAAACAAAGAGCTACAATTGTACTACTGTAACCTTTTGACTTCTCTCACCGACATTTCAGTCTTGGGGAAGGCATTTACATCAGTGATTAGCCGTCGAGCTTATATTTCTTTCACATTTTTATTTATTTGTTTTCAGGCTTCGTTTTATTTTGGAATTGTACACATTTACTAAGACCCTTCCAAAATTCGGAAATCCTCATATTAAAGTTCAAACTGTAGAGGTGTGGCAAAGCATTTAGCGCACAGGTTTGCCTTCTAATTTTCTTATTTTTTGATTCATCTTTTGGAATTTCTGTTTACATACATTTATGTGTGGTGTGTATGTCGTGGCCTTATCGTAGAATTGCCCACATCATGAAATGCTCGAGAATTTCATGAAGTGGTCGCATTTCATGATGTGGGCAACTAAATTTGACCAGATCATTAAATCGTCAACATTTCACGATTTTGTCATTAACGTTTGACCATATCGTGGAAATGTGTGTCTATAAAATATTTAATAAAAATCTAGAATGTGTTAGGAACTTGTTTATTGTTCTCTAAGTCCAAGATCACATGGAATGCACAAACAATTTTTATATGAATTAAAATTTAAAGAAGACGGTGTTACAATATTTCAGTCATTTGTTGGCGCATGACAAGCTTTGGTGACACTTTCAAGAACAAAGATGTATGTCTCTTTGTACGGCATTTTTTTTTTGCTGGCTTGCATAAGCATTTTTGAAAGACTTGGCCTCCAAATAAAGATTGGAAATTTACAGCTACCCTTAATGATATTGCCAATTCTGATATTACTTCAGAGTAATTCTTAGACGATACCGGTATGTCCTGCCGAGAAAACCAATTTTCCAACCAACTCCGTTACTAAAATGCGACCACTTCATGAAATTCTCGAGCATTTCATGATGTGGGCAATTCTACGATAAGGCCACGACATGTAAACATCCATATACGTGTAGTATTCAATAAAAATACCGTAAAGTAAATAATGTGATAGCGATTTCAAAAAGTTTATAGCTTATGGATTCTATAGACGTAGAATTTTTGTCTGCTTTGAATTATAAAATATTATGAACAGCATTATAGGAATTGCTAAGACAAATGGTAAGCGCAGCTGCTGGGTGCTATTAAAATCCGGAATTGTCCTCGGTCATCAGGCAAACATCGAATACCAGAAACTGTTACAGGTAGCGATAACATTGCACTAAAGAAAGTGACTATTGAGCAATATTGAAAAGAAGCATTAGAAAATCTTTTGCAAAAAAGAAACATGCAAAATTACTATCATTCAGGGAGCTTTCACGAAAAAAAAGTTTAATACAGGATATACGATACGATACACAAAGCATGCTTTTAAGGGATGATAGCTACAACGATTTAGAAATAAAAACATATAATACACCTTGGGTCTACCTGTAAGCGTAAACGAGAAGAAAATATTATTTCTCATGTCACAAACTTCGACGCATACTGTACAGCGGCAGCCAATCAGTGCAGGATTTACCCGACGATTAGAGGCATGTGCTCTTGCAACTGGGCAACACATCGAGCCTTTCCTGTAATACATTTTCTCCTATATCTCAAAAAGGTCCTTTTTAGGACCAGCAATTTATCACAAATAAAAGAAAAGAACTAAATTTTGTAGTAGCCTTTACGAAAGAACTTAAAGCGCCATAACATAATTGCACTTACATTGTTTTCATTCAATGAGACTTTCCCTCAACTTAAATTTTCATTTACCGATCGAAAGCTGCTATTAAACACGGTCTTTTTACTTTAACTTCAACATAACATCGATTTTATTGTCATAACTATTAAAAAAAACTCAAAGATACCTCTTTCCTATTTATCGGATATTTTTAAAACGTATGGTCCTTGACTTCATACGATACAATGGTCTAATGTAGTTCAAGGTCGTATAAGCACATGTTGCTGCGCTTGCATGTGTGCTTCTATTGATATGTGTACAGTATAGCGCAAGAGAAATGACACCACTCTTCAGTTTCAATGTATTAAATAATTGATTTTCGTCGTTGTTTTCAGTTATTTTCAACTCTAAATTTTTGACATGGTTTTTTGGTTATTTAAGAAGTAATATGGATGAGTTTTCTTGTACAGTTTGACCAAATAAGGGTTTTTATAAATAATTTTTTTTCTCGTTTACGCTTACAGATAGACCCAAGGTGTATTATATGTTTTTGTTTCTAAATCGTTGTAGCTATCATCCCTTAAAAGCATGCTTCGTATATCGCGGAGACCCTGTATTGTCAAAGAGATTATAATATATGTACAATCCAATGTTTGCAGTATAAAAACATCATAAAGTGCACACAAAGTATGCTACATCAAAATATAACATTCCTTTACTTGATATAAAGTAATATATTTAAATTTAATCAAATAATAATTTGAAATTGAAAGTAATTCCCAGATGCATATTTCAAAATTGATGCTCATTGTTTCAGCACGACATAAAACAGTGTAACAATGCTACAGTATTATTACATACATATGTAATTGCCTATTATATTAGATACTTAACTTTACTTTTATATTTATACACCCAACAATAGGTATTTCGTATTCATTTGCATAAATTTGACAGCCTGACACTAAAAATTACGTGAAAATAGACTGAGTAAAATTTTCGCAGAGATAACCTACATACACGAAATATTTAACCTTAAGGCACATTTTATACGGAAAATTGATACGTAGAATTTGTTGTTAATAAATATTTGTTATACAACTCATGATGAAATTGTTTCCGTATTGATCAAAGATAGAATAGACGAAAACTGCACTAGGGCCGCGCCTATTAAGTAATTTTTACATAAATCAAAGACCTGAGGATGGGTAAGCTATGCTTTATATAACTATTTAATTATGGTAATAGTAATCTGCATAGCCGAACGTGACATGAAGACGTGATGCAAAATTCAAGAATTAATTATGTGAAAACGGAATTTATTGTAATATTGGTTACCTATTAAGGAAAATAATATGTTTTATGTAGGTACGTATGTACATACGTACATACATATCCGCCTTTACAGATGATTAAACGGCTTAGAGGAAACAGTTATGAAAGTGTGTTTATAGTTGTTTTGGTCGTGAACCTTAAGTATATAGTCTGTGACGTTCCAAACGATTACATAGATAATTTTAACTGTATACATAGATATGCCGTGTTATGCGATTTATTAAATGTAAGGATTATTTGTATCTTAACTTACAATTTAATTTGCTGTTTCAAAATTAAAATAGACTATAATAATAAATCACTACATTTATATACATATATGTATCTCCAAACACACGTAATTCTTGCACATGATTACCAATCTCTCCTTCATTGATATTACAGAATGACTCATCAATATGAGACTCTACAGAACAGTTTTTGAATGAAACCATCAATCAAAAAAGGTAATAACGAACAGACTGATTGAAGAAATACCCTAGCAGATTCCTGTATATAAAGATTTAAATTTGAGAATCTAAATTACCATCCTTCGATTTTGTCAGAGTCTTGTGTATGACGTTGGAAAGTTTGGAACTTGAGAGTATGCGATGGCTGCATGTCCTGGCTTCCTTGTTAGGGAAGTACTGTTAGACGCTGAAAACTTAATTGTAACGAGTCAATTTTTTTTCTGATAGGTTTACATTGACGAAGCTCGTCCTTATACTTTTTGGAAATTATGTTTATGCTGGAGGATTATTTTTTAGCGTCTACTGTACATTGGATTTTCGAAATTCGACAAAGAATATTCTAGTTTAAGGCGGTGAGTTTTGGCATGCCGAAACGGCTAGCAGTAACTAGCAACTCTTATTTCTCTGGGAGGCAGTAGTTTGTTACATCAAATAACTACGTACCTATTTTTTATGAGCATTACGTCGGACGTGCCTTAGAAGCAGCGTTTGAGACCGCTCCTACTTAGCACTGTTAAACAATCAACTAAAAAAAATTACGAAACTTGAAATTTTAGTTATCAGGTGGTTTCAAGTTTTCAAACTTGGCTAGTACAAAAGATATGTTATGTGAATCCTCTCTATCCTATGTCTATGGCATGGGTGGAAAATCGGGTTTAAAGGAATATAACTGTTTCACAACTCCCTATCAATCACGCTGAAATCATTGGCTTCATTGCAAAAAGAGTCATGTACTATTTCACTATAGCATGTCACAAGTAATACGGTCTCGATTTCATCTCATTTTTTGCTATATCAGATGTGACAATGTTGGCAATTTATGGAATCATTCGTCTCTGTATAATTCATTATTCAATATCAACTTTTTGTAGGCCAGTTTGTATGCTCTCTACATTCAGATCTCTGCCTAAAATTCGTTAAGCAGTAGCGCACAAAAGAAGCAATTAGTGTCTACGGTAATTGGTGTCTCTTGTTCACTGTTATATTTAATGGGGCAACCTTTGAGCCGATGCCGGGGCGCTTGTTTTATGTGCGTTGTTTATGTTGAGTTTTTTAATTCGGAGGAGTAAACTGGAAAGACACAATCACATCAGGAAATTTAAAAATATTGTAAGTGGATATAATTGTGTTAATAAACAAATCAAGTCAAAAAGTAGTATAACAAACAATAGATAGACTCAATCAGTTCTTAAACAAATAGTTTCGCAAATTTCTTGGCAGCAGGTTTGTACTCTCCGTATTTGCCAGATCTATCACTTTATGACTATTTCCTCCATTTGAAACTGAAACTGGTGGCAAAAGAAACCTTTTTCAACAATGTTGAATAAATACAAAAAGCAGTGACGGGGATCTGTAGGATGATTCTAAAAAATAACAAAAAAATTATGCCATTGCTGGTTGAACGTGCCCAGAGCTATACAGACGCAGAACGGATGTATTTTGAATAAGAACAAGTAGATAAGCTAAGAGAGAACGAGTTCACCTTCTTATGGGATTTAAGTTGATTTTGATCTGGTTTTGGCAAAAGCTTACCTGGTTTTGTCAGACGACACCTGTCGAAAGTAGGATTAGCAAATGTCCCTAAAGGACGTTTTTAGGCACCTATGTTAAATCCCATAAGAAAATGAGCCCATTCTCTCTTAGCTTATCTACTTCTCGGAGTTACTTAAGGCTTTGTATTGGATTCTTTGATGTTTTGAAACACAAGTTTATCATTAAACAGTTCATATAGCCGTTCATATTTACATATTACATGTACCTCCGACACACCATCTACCTACGAACTATTGAACCATATGAGTTATATAATAGCAATACATACATACCTACATACCTATATGTAGACTTAACTACGAAAATAGAAATTATTATATGTATATCTATTGTGGGAATACTAAATTTCATTATGAATTTATTGGTATCTCATCTCATTGATGATGAGTTTGCTTGCAGTATTAGTCAAGAGGAGTTCGATTTCGTGGCTCTTAGCGAGACCTGGCTTAGTGCTGAGATCAGCAGCAGTGAATTTTTTCCTGATAGATACCGTGTCTTTCGTTGTGATCGTGATTTTGCTAGATGTGGTTTGGCTCGTGGTGGTGGAGTTCTCTTAGCCTGTAAGAATTATTTTTCTGTTGTACAACTGGATATGTCTAATTTAATTAGAAATCTTAAATATGTGGATATACTGGGTTGTAAATGTACACTTAATTGTGTTTCCGTTTATATTTTTGTAGTGTACATACCAAAAACACCCTCGTCTGGTGATTTAGAAATTCTATTTGATTATTTTGTTCAATTTCATCTGGCGAGTGAGAAATTGTTAATTATTGGTGATTTCAATGTTCCGGACTTTTATTCTGATAGAAAAACTAATCAAGTTATTTGTTTGAAAAGTTTCTGTGAGCTTTTAAATTTAAAACAATGCAACAAGGTACTAAATATGAATGGTAATATTCTAGATCTTGTGTTTGCGAGTACTGATTGTGAGGTTATACGAGAGACCTTGCCTCTTGTTCACGAGGATTTAGCATATCATCCGGCTTTTTCTATTAATTTATGTGTTAAGTGCGCCACTTATGACTATTTTCCCACTAATCACTCTCAAAAAAGATATAATTTTAAAAAATGCAATTTTCCGGGCCTTTACCAAGCCATTGCCTCAATCGACTGGACAGTTCTTAGTTCGTATAATAACGTAGATGATATGTGTAACAGTTTTTACTCTATGCTTTATCACTTATTTGATATATACGTTCCGCTGTATTGTAGGGTTAACAGAGATTCGAATAATTACCCAAGTTGGTACTCAAAAGAAATTATTAAAGGCATTAAATTAAAAAATAACTTACATAAGAAGTTTAAGAGATCAAGGAATGAAACAGATTTATGGAACTTCAGACGGCAGCGTACGTTGGTTAAATCTGAAATAAAGCGAGCCTATTCAAATTACCTATATAGAGTCGAGAGTTCGATTACTGCCAATCCCAGATCTTTTTGGTCGTTCGTGAGTGCGCGCAGAAATACCAGCAGAATTCCTGGCATTATGTACAAAAGCGAAGTACAATTTACGGAACCATGTTCGATCGTCAATGCCTTTGCAGATTATTTCTGTGGGGTACTCCAGGATTCCACTGATTTCATTCAGAACTACTATTCCACTTCTGGTCATGCTACTTTAATCGATGTTGCCAACTTTTCTGAAGACGATGTACTTTCAGCTCTGAAGAACCTTAAGAATAAGTTCACAGCTGGGCCGGATCAGCTACCTAGTTTTCTACTAAGGGACTGTGCTCATATATTTGCTCAACCATTGCATACTATTTTTAGTCTTATTTTCTGTACCCGCACATTGCCTGCCTCCTGGAAAATAGCTCGCATCTGTCCGATTTTCAAAACTGGTGATGTTTCAGATATTGTTAATTATAGACCAGTGTCAGTCTTATCAAATGTTGCTAAAGTGTTTGAAACTATTTTATATAAGTATCTCTATTCTGCTGTGAGAGGTCTCATTTCACCTGTTCAGCACGGCTTTGTTGAGAAGCGTTCGACAGTGACGAATTTGTGTAGCTTCACACAATTCTCGTCTGAAATTTTGGATGCACATGGACAGGTCGACGCAATCTATACTGATATGTCTAAGGCCTTTGATAGTATTGACAACGGAGTTCTTTTAAACAAAATTCATAGCATCGGTTTTAGTAATTCTTTAATTCAGCTACTGCAATCATATTTGAGTAATTGCTACTTTTTTGTTTACTATAACGGCTTCTCTTCTTCGGTTCGCTCTATCACATCTGGAGTCCCACAAGGTTCAAATCTTGGCCCGTTACTATTCCTTCTCTTTATTAATGATTTGCCGAATACTATTAACTCAGAAATTTTAATGTTTGCGGATGATGTCAAAATCTTCCGGTCAATTAACTCCAACGAAGATTGCTTGCTACTTCAGAAAGATCTGGTTACTATATCCAGGTGGTGCACAGAAAACAAACTCAGTTTAAATATTGCTAAATGTAAGACGATCACCTACACTAGAAAAAAGGTCGCAATTCCATTTCATTATTCGGTAGATGGCACAATTCTAAATCGTGTAAACGTAATTAGGGACCTGGGAGTTGTATTTGATGCAGAGCTAGCGTTTACTGATCATATCACTTGTATGGTGTCCTCGGCAATGAAAAGTTTGGGTTTTATTTTTCGTAATAGCAAGCAATTTCGTAATGTACGCACGTTGAATTTATTATATTACTCCTTGGTACGGTCGAAATTAGAATACGCATCAATTGTGTGGAGCCCGTTCTATGATAGCTATAAAACGTTGATTGAAGGTGTTCAGAGACGCTACTTAAAATACCTGTGGTGGAAGCAACACAATACATATCCTGAACAAGGATTTCCTTATATTATCCTCCTAAATACATTTTCGTTTGCGTCGCTTGAAAACCGAAGAACCGGATCGTGTTTGTCTATTTTGTATAAATTGCTCAACAATGATATCGATTCGTCCTTCCTTTTAAGTAGACTAAACTTTTTAGTGCCCCGTACTTCTGCGCGCAGTGTTCCAACTTTTTATAATGATCAGGCACGAACTAACTTGTTGCTGAAATCACCTATTAACCATATGTGTAGCTTATATAACTCCATTAGTGATGTTTGCGACATATTTTGTTGCTCTCTCAAAGAATTGTTGAGTTGTAGTAAAGATTTATAGTAGGATCTTTAGGTGCATAGTTCCTAAATATTTGTTTGAGCATTGTATTTTTACTATATTAGTTTATTTTGTTTATTTTATATTATGGTTTATATTATTGTTTCTTGTTGTCCTGTAATTAGTATGTAAGTACTGTTGGACAATAAATATCTATTATTATTATTATTATTATTATTATTATTAAATATATTAACTGTGCACTGTAAAGATATACAGGGTGCATATAAAGTATTGCACCAAATGGCGATATGTAGGAACGGTTTGACATTTGGATTTGAGATTTGGTGGGATTAAGTCATAGATAAATATCTACAGCTTGACGTACGTTTCATTTGTTTTAGGAGACAGGTGTTTGTCTGAGACAGCCATCTTAATTTTTTTAAATTGCAATATATGTTGAATTTAGTGTCATTTGACAGATAATTTATTTAGAAACACCATCCCGTATCTCATAAACTTATTTATTCCAAAAATATCAAATAAAATCAAAACATAAAACAAATACATACATACAAAAAATCGACTTACCTACTTGGTTTCTATGGGATCAAGTGTATTTATATTATCTGTCAAGATTTATACATTGGTAATACTTTCTTTTATAAGTCAAGAGTGTTAAGAGAAATGAATTTGACCAAGATTGAACGCATTAATTCGGTGATCGTAGAAGGACCCATACTGAAGCTTGTCATGTATTTAAGGAGAGTCATCCAAAGAAAGTTCCAATCAACATATCTACAGAATCGCGTTCAATTCAATGATTTAATGAACTAAAAACTGTAAAAAATCGCCTTACTCTTGGAAGACCAAAAACAGCTACAACCGATTATGTTTTGCTCGATGTTAGTGAAACATCAGAAACCTCGATCAGGCGACGTGCAGCAGATCATGATCTGTCTGCAGGATCAATTAGAGAAATATTAAAGCCAAATATCAGCCGTACAAACTACATCTACTTCATGAACTCCTAGATGAAAATGTTTCTGAGAAACATTGTTTTTTCAGACGAAGCCACGTTTATATTAAATGGTTTTGTAAACAGACTGCAGACACTAGCACTCTAATAATCCGCATGTCAACTTAGAAACTCACACGCAATATCCAGAAAATACTTCATGTTTAGTGTGGAATATTGGGCGAAAATATCATCCATTTTTTATACGCGGTACTTTAACATCTGTCAGGTAGTTGTCAGGAACTACTACAAAACGAAATTCTACCAAAAATGAAACAGATTGTGCCAAATCTAATAAATTTGCGCTCATAAACATTTCTCCGGCATATCTACAGAATGCACTGGGAACTTTTGTTGATAGGCTTAGATACTGTCAAAAAGTAGATGGACAACAATTTGAGCACCTGTTCTAATATTCTTTAATTAAGTAACTCGAGTTTCAAGTATTTCATATATTCCTTTAAAGCAGTTTTTTCACTATTTCTATTTGTTTTATTTTTTATTTTATTTGTTATTTGGCAACAAATAAGCTTATGATATGTCGTAATGTGTTTCTAAATAAATTACCTACCAAATAACACTAAATTCAACATAGATTGGCATTAAAAAAATTCAAGGTGGCTGTCTTAGACGAACACTAGTCTTTTAAAACAAATGAAACACACATCAAAACGTGGGCATTTAGCTATGATTTAATCTTACCAAATCTCAAATCCAAATGTCAAACCGTTTCTACAGAATCACATTTGGTGCAATACTTTATACGCAGCCTGTATGTAATGTGCATTTAACATGAGAAAGTAAAAGTATTGTGAATGTTTGCTTACATATTTATATTATTGAACTGGATAATAATTATTTATATTTATATATAAGTTTCCTAACAAACTATTGTCACTTCGAATGTACTTTTTCAAATGTATATGTATACATACATACATACATACGTATGTATGTACATAATACACACAATTTATTATCTGCTGCTACATTCATTCACTGTACTAAATATGAAGCTAAGCAATTCGGAAGATATTTTGCAATCGTAAAAGTAGCACAGAAAAATCTCGAAAGACTAATTCCATCAACTTGTGTAATTGGCATAATAGTTCTCTGCAGTAATCAGTAACTGTATCGTTTATAATTTTCTAAGATGTAAACCTACATTTAGTGAATGTTAGAGAATTAGGAATTCAGAGCGTCATTTAAAAGGAAAAAACATTTTTAAACTGTTAAACCATTTTTATAGCGTATAAAATATACCATTTACTATCTAATACAAGATGAATATTAAAGTTCGTAACTTATATATACATAAATATGTCATTTTTAATATGACAAGATAAAAGTATGTGCTTTTATTATTATTTTCTTTTTGCTAATATTGAGGATTAGATATAAGTTATTAACATAAAATGTGACACAGTTATTAATAAAAACATCGTCTGTGGTAGGTATTCCATGCCCACTAAGTAAACTGTAGGTATACTAAAAAACTTTAATATTTATGACCACAATCAACTTCCTTAGAGTACCTACTAGCTTTTTTATACATAAGACAATTTCATGGACACGAATGTAATTATAATAATTTCCAACTGTAAAAGCCAGTCTTCTGATTATTACCATTAGAATGTGGTGTTATTATTGTTTGTGTGCAATAAAAATAAACAATTAACCCAGCAATATAGCTAGCGCCTTTATTGATATAAAGAATAATATTACACATGCACTTATAATTAAAATCTGACCTACTGACGTACTATTTGAGGTAATTTTACCTATCATGAGACTGTGTTAATTAAATCATTGCACGCCTCAATTGATGTCAACTATTTTGCACGCTTTTAGCTTACTAACCTACAAAGTGAATTTCGACAATGAATATTTGGAAGTGTTTATTTAATTCCTTTAAATACGTGATGTAAACAAATGTTTTATGCTGGGTGTGGACATAAGATTCTTAGTGGTCTAAATATTTCTGTTTTCTTTAAATTCATTTTTTTAGTTTTTGAGCCATACAAAATAATTGTCGTGCAAAAACTGGACGGGACTGGAAAAATCGCAGAGCATGTTCCAACGATATTGTTCAAAACGTCTCACAAAATGATCTTTTAATAACGAGTGACGAAGGCCATTTGCATTTATTATTTTTTAATTTTTGCTAATGGACACCTGAAAATCCGCGGCAGCTACATGAAAGGCCACTTCCCAGCCCACGTGTTAATTATTTGGTGTGCTGTTGGATCGTTTGGCGTTTGAGAACCCTATTTTTTAGAAGAGAGAGGCGTGGCGGTTACCGTAACTGCCGATCGACATGTTGACATGCTACGCAATTTTTGGAACCAAAACTCAGAGAGCTTGAACATTCCAATGTGTGGTTTCAACAGGATGAACCTACGGCTCATACGACGAGAAGGACAATGGACGTTTTAAGGGAAATGTTTCCAGGACACGTCATCTCATTACGTTGGATGGCCTGTGCGTTCACCTGATCTTGCCCCATGCGACTTTTTCCTTTGGAGCTATCTGAAAGCGAAGGTTTTGTAGCACAATCCCCGAGCCATTAAAAGAAAGAATTCGCTTCGAATTACAGATCGAGTGGTGGAAACTTTCAGAAATCAGCTTCGAATATGCATCGAAAAAATAGTTCTCACTTGGACTCTGTAATTTTCAGAAAATAATAAAAACAAATGGCATAGCATACTTTTTCACTTAATAAAAATAAAATCTAAATAGCATTTACAATGACCTTTTTATTAAAGATTAAAATATGGGAGATCATTTCGCCGAACCCTGTATAATAGTATAACTTGAAGACCATAACTGATAGAATAGTGCTTTGAGGACTTTTTTCTAGAAAATTGCAGGTACTTAGCAAAATGACATGTGTAGATAGAATACAGAAGGGGTCCCAGCACAGAACCTTGAGGTACACCTCTTACAATTGCGAGAAATGAGGAAACACAACCATCACCTGACACACACTGCATCCTACTAGTAATATCGTTGAAAACTAGATTCACTGCAGTAGAACCAAGGCCAATACGATCCAATATTGCTGATAGTAATTTATGGTTTAAGGTGTCAAAAGCTTTAGAATAATCCAAATCATAACAGTCAAAATACCCTCATCAGAACTACCTACTATATCATCAGTTATGTTTAAAAGGGGCTGTGTTGCAACTATAGTTTTTCCTAAAGCCCGACTATACTTCGGGTAATATATCGCATTGAATTATGAAGTCTTTGAATTGAACTTCAATAACCCTTTTGGCAATTTTTGATATTATCGGCACTATACTAATCGGGCGAAGATCACCAAGTTGTCTAACCGTAGATTTCTTAGGTAACGGCAATACCAAAGACCGCTTCCAGCAGTCAGGAAATTGGCCGTTCAACAAGCAAAAATTAATTATGGAAGGGCAGAATGTTAGGACAGCATAATGTGATAAAATTAAAATTTAATACATCCACATCTGTGGCATTACTCTTATTTGGGCGTATAATATTGAAAACTATCAATTGTGGAAGGGTTCGTTCCCGAGAAGCACGTTGGAGAATCAATAATTTGCTCGAAGTTAAAAAATGCCATCGTATCACTGAGAACAGTTGCGGGAAGATTATCTTGAATTTGGATATTAATATTAAAATCACCCATCAACACAACTGTGTCACACTGGGGAACGATTTCAGATGGCGCATTTTCGAACTCGTCAACGAACCCACCATACTCGCACCAAGGAGAACTGTAAATCACCCCAACAGCATAAACTTACTGCATAGTGTTTGTAATTGTTATAAAAATAAAATCTGGTGTAGCAGTTTTTCGTCTATATGACGGCTAAATACCTATGAAAAAGTAGGACCCGAGGCAAAAACTACACCGATTTCCTTGCACAAAAATTACCGACATAATTCGGGCTTGCCCAACCGCGGCAACAGATCTGATTTCCTTGCATCGGTAGGTAAAGAAGGAAGCTATGACGGACGCCATCTGGAACAAACCATTGTCTTTAAATGAGGACCCTTAGTCGGCCATCTCTAAATTTTACGAGAATTGTGTGCGATTGGTTGGCGGTAGCACTTTGACAACCAAACATCTAATCTAAATGAGATGCAGGAATTCATAACACAATACTTCTCTCTCTAATGCTCGCAAGAAATGTTCAATGAGACTAAAGTCCAGGCAATTGATGTGTCAGTCTATCCATTCCAAGCTTCAATTTTTTAACGTCAGTAAACAAAATGCGACATCAGTTGTTGTTAAATTTAATGTTTGATTTCTATGCGCAAATTGTAAGCGATGCCGATTTTCTTGGCTTTGTGGATGCTGGTAGTTTTCTAACAGTTCTAACATGCAATGTCAGAATTGGAAAATTACTATCGCACCGAATACTTGAGCGATATGTTGCTGTGTTCGCTCACATTCCAATTGACCTATGCTTCTCCAAGCGTACGATTTAGTGACACCCGTTGCTGGAAAATTGATTGAGATAAAAAAAAACTATTTGATTTTATCTACTGGCTGCTGCTTTTTTTATGGCGACTGTTAGTGGTTTGCAAAAAATCACGTGTTTTAACGTCGTGTCTTTTAAAGTCATAATAGTTCTAGCCAATTTAAGTTTTATATGAAGAAATTTTTCTGGAGAAAGCTGCTAATATCAGTTCTATCTTTTAAACGCTGTAAGGAATTTATAAATTAGAAATATTGGACTTTATGAACAAAAAATATGAGAGGGTTCTAATTCTAACCAGTAATAGCGTATTCTATTGTTATATATTAGTGCAATATGGCGAGAATAAAATATTTGTAACAAAAATAAGTATCAAACATTCATGACACATTCGGTAATCTATTACATACTTTCAGTTTACCATTAATTGGTCAAGAAGCTTACTTGTTTATAGGATGACTAAGCATTACAAAATATAATAACCTATTGCCTGCAAGCAAATTATTGGCAATTTGTGAAATCAAGTTAGATGAAATGAAAGGCAAACTGATTTCACAAACCATTAAAAATTTATAGCTACATACATATATCATACACCACTCCAAATTAATAGATGGAGATGATTGAACTCTAATAACGTTAAATTTTACGAAATTAAAACAGCGTGATTGTAAAATCCTAAATTCATTAAGTTAAATATCTCGAAATATTGATTCTCATTGCTTCATTGACAGTTGCGATCTCCATTTACTACGTTGTACGTTCTCCGAGTACTCGCCATGCAGAGATGAAAAAATGGTCTATATATCCATCACACATATAGAAAGGAAACGGCCATGCCACTTTCGAAACATCAAGTAAGCACGTAATGTTTTTAAGATGGGAAGTGAGAAGAGTATAGTTATTTTTTTTTTTTGAAAAACTAATGCGATGTTTTCTAAATGATGAACATGTTTTCCTTTCTACATGATGGCGTTGCATAATAGGAACACGTTTTACGGATGAAAACGCAATCGAGAATTAATTGAGGATAAAAGGAATAATGCGTATTTTGTAAGGTGAGGAAAACTCATTTCAATTGAATTAAAATAATGCATACTTACTATTGCAACTGTGTACTACTATAAAAGTTGAATAAATCTGTTGCACTATACATGCAGTTATTATATAATAAAAATTATTGTCTAAATTATTCCTTCCAAGTACTCAGCTGTCATTGTGCCAAGTAGGACTTAAATTTACGTAGTTATGCAACATTACCTATCTTGAGAGTCATTTCCGTTAGTATTAAGCAAATACGAAATGAAATGATACAACTTATATGTAATAGCTGACTTGTACTATTATGTCTGTGCAATAGAATTAAATTTGTTTACTAGAATATATGTATCATTTGTTTGAAAGCGGTTTCCTACTACATATATTAGAAGAGTAGACGTTTTGAATCAAAAGGATATAGGCGCAAATCTTTAGTTTCCGAAGTTTCAACATAAGCAGTTAATTATATTTACGACTTATTTTAAATACGTACATGCTCCAAAATTTTTGCCATTATAACTATTACATCAATTTCGTTTTTATTTACATTTTTATTTAATAGAATTAACATTTAGAGAATGTAGTATTGCCTATATTTATGTCAAATACCTCGTTTTCTACTTGTTATTAAAACATGTACTTGGACAAGTTAGAAAACATTACCGCCAACAAACCCACAGAAGAAGTATACATATATACCGTGGGTTTTTTTTATCTGTGAACATATAACGTTAACCATCCCCACCATTTGCTATGTTCAATTTTAAAATGGACAAGTCAATGCATTGTAGACAATTGTACTATGCAAGTCAATGCACTTTTTGAAAAATAAAAATTCAAATACTAATAAAGATTTTATTTGAATAAATTAACTAGATTATCACTTCGTTATTAAAATAGTTCAATTAAACACAATACAAGATTAATAGTTTAATTTAGTTAAAAATCCAACAGAACAATACTACTGTGATTGTGAATAGTGCCAAAGCCATCGTTTTTGAACTAACCCCAAGTAAATGACACATCTAATAATATTTTTAGGTTATAATTTATTTCAGTACATCAGAGATGAAATTATATTAAGTTACAATTTGTTAGTTACTGAGTAGGTAGACTTAATATACATTCTAATCACCAGATATTAAATCATTTAGTACAGAAATACAAGTTTAAGGAAAAAACTGACTTGATGCACTTTATCTGTGCCGCGTTTGAAGTTATGTACATACAACAACACTCAATCAAAACTACTGGGAAAATGAAACCATTTCAAAGAAATTGTTTGAAGTGACCACCTTCACGTTATAAACAATAGGCTAAACGATGATAAAAACCCTGCACAGCATTTCTTAAGAAATTCGGATTCAATGCATTACGCACAGTGAGTATGGGATCCCTTAGTTATTGAATATTTTCTATTTGAATATTATTATAAATTTTAGTGTTCATATCACCCCAAAGAAAAAAAGGTCATTTGGTGACAAGTCAGGCGAGCACGGTGGCCAAGCGCTAGGACCAAATCGACCTATCCAGCGATCTGCAAACATTTTATTTCAAAGAGTGCATTAACTTACAATGTACAATTGTCTCCAATGCAATAGATACATAGTTTCGCAAAACTCAGTTCTCAGTGCCAAATTTGTAAGGTTTGTAATTGATTTTTTTTAAATATGGAAGACTAATGAAACATTAAACTGTTGTGCTAGGTGTCGCAGCGATGTCACATGATTCTCTTCAGCGTAACATGTTATTACCCTTGTATCAGTGTACGATTGTTATTTTTTCTTCTGTCATGTTCATATTTGAAATAAAAATAAACTGAAATATAAAATTACACTTTATTTCTTTATTAATATTGTCAAATTTTTCAACTGGCTATAAATTTGCTAGGCATTTGTATTAGCAAGGAGCCCCACGACACCCCCTAATGAAATGCAGATCACTGGACAGGTCGATTTGGTTCTATCGTTTGGCCACCATGCTTGCCTGACTTGTCGCCAAATGACAGATAGAATATTTTTGTAACGTGAAAAGGATCGTTCGACATCACGAGTTGTTACTGGTGCGTATTCGTACTGTGGTAATTTTCTACTGCTATGGTGTAGTCATTCGTACCAGGTGCATTCAATACTTGGGATATTTCGTACAAAACGGAAAATCCCGGATTCTTGAATAACACAGCTTCAAGTTTGATATAGGCTTTTTAACAAGCACATCTGGTCGATTTCTAAAAGATCCTCGAATGGCCGTTATCCTATCAAGGTTCTTTACGAGTGTTTCACCTGATGCTTCCAGTGCTTTAATTGTCTGGACCAGTATTTTAAAATGAGTGACAATATACGCTAATTCGCTTTGTATTTTGTTATTAAAAACATATTGTAACTCTTGTATTGCGACTCAATCCGAACCGTTAAAGCTATCAACAACCTACAACGTAATATATTGATATATTTATATATTACGAGTATATTTTCATACGGTTATAACATACGTACACTCATGGAAAGTAAAGTTTGAACAGTTTCTGCTTACGAAATATAGTTAAGAATTCTAGTCAGCATTACTTCTTAATATAAAGAGTACCTAAATGCAACTATTATAAATGAAGTTATATCCGTCTCTAACTCTAATTACAGCCACCCAGTGCGAGTAATCAAATGTGACGAATACCTGCGAAAGGCCATGTCGCTTGAAGTTTGATTCATTACATTTGCCCTCGATAGTACAGAATTAACCATGATATGTGCATTTATTGCAAAATATATGCATTTATTGGTAAATATGCAATAATATGCGCGATAAGAATCATGTTATTTTATTTAAAATTATCTGAATCGCAAAGAAAACTTTAAATTAATTCGAAGCCGTTCAATAAAAAAATATGCAAATATGCCTATAAATCCGGCCTTTAATAATAATATACAAATAAAAGATATTTAAGAACTAAAGAATCGTATACTGACTGCGTGTAATGCATTGAATGCCAATTTCATTACATGAAGTCACTTTTTTTTCTGAAATTTGTACTTGTGTAGTAAATTACTTCTTATCTGGAGATTAGACCAGATATTAAGGAATCGCATACTCACTGCGTGTAATGCATTAAATCCCAATTTCTATGCAGGCTTTTTGATATCGTTTCACCTGTATTATAACATGATTATAACCTAAAAATATTATTAGATGTGTCATTTTATTCTGGTCGGTTCAAAACCGATGGGTTTGTTATTCACAACCACGGTAGTATTTTCTGTATTATTTTCAATGAAATTAAACGTATTAATCTTGTATTGGGTTTAATTGAACTATTTTAATATGTTTAATAACGAAGTGACAATGTAGTTAATTTACTTTAATAACATTTTGACGTCTTGACGTATTTGAATGTTAATTTTTCAAAGAGTGCATTGGCAATTGTCTACAATGCATTGACTTGTCCATTTTAAAATTGAACATAGCAACTGCTGTGTGATGCTGTTACTAACAAGAGAAACACCAGCGTTGTCCCCCCGAGTACCCAGGTAAATACGAGCTTTTATCCTAATGCGCCCTAGTTTCTCAGAAGAATCAACATTGTTTTGCGCGTTCTTTATATACCGTTAATGTACCAGAACAAATAAGCGCCCATAGCGGACTGGACTGGATGTCCGCCTACGACCCTGCTGGCTCGGGCTCGATTCTTGCCAGTGCTTGCTTTCTTGTTGTGCACAATATTAACAATTATATTTCACGCAAATTATTCATCTATGATATTTTTCGACGTGATATTTTTATTAATAAATAAATTCGAAGAAAATCTTCGTTATGACGTCTGTTTTGAATATTACTATCGCAAATAGTATAACGAAATTAGTTCATTCCGTATCAATTTCTTCGCTGGATACACCAGAACACGATAAAGTCGACGAGCACCAGGTCCATTTTATATACGACAAAGTTTTGCAAGGCCATTGTCGCATAAACAACACGGGGAAGCACATTTCGTTAACATTCAAAAAAGGTGTTATTTTCTCTACTAATAATTTTGTTGTAAGCTACGCGTATTGAATTATCAGATTTAATTAACGGAACGCTTCCTGTGTGCCTTCCACTTAATTCATCGAACCATATGAAACCTAGATGCACAGGCAATTATTGTTTCTGAAATTTGTGGCCTAAGGATTGATCTGAGAAATACGTGCCACTCTAGCAAACATTTTCAGCGATTGGAATTTTTGTGTAAAATCCTAAAATCTATACTTAAAGTCATAGCCTATCAGATTAACTATTATTCCGCCATTTGGAAGCATTAATAAATAATAGATAGATAATAGATAGAATAGAAAGCAAACTGTTGGAGATATGTAGGTATACGGGGTGTTATACCAAATCGATGTAGAATTGAATTCTGCGTCCAACAGTGTCAAATATACAGGGTGTTCTACTTGCAAAAATTGAGTTTTACAACTTTAAAAATTGGTTGATATATCATAAATTTTTGAACACTTTGTATGATATAAAGAAAAAATGTTACTACGTTTTGGTGAGACAATGTTAGTATTTGGCAGTTTTAAAATATCAGATCTCTGGCACTTACAGTAAGTGAAAATGAATCAGTTAAATATAACGGTGTAAATGCTAGAATTTTTATAAAAATCATAATATCTTAGAAACAGCTGAAGATAGGTATAGGAAACCCTAGTTGTAATCGTCATAGAATTTGATGCTGAATCCAAAAACGTAATAATATATAGGGTGTTCCATTTAAAATAACAAACTTTACGGCGACTTTCGGTTCACCGGAAATGCAAGAAACTTGAAAATATTTTAGAAAGAAAGTAAGTACCAAATTATTGCGAACCTAAAATTATCAAAACTGAAGTGTTTCTGTAAGTCCGAAAACTTCTAACTAGCCAGTTCCGTGGGAAACCCTGTATATATATACAGGGTGTTCTCGCATACTTGAAAAAAAATTAAACATTATGTATACATACGTAAGTTAGTGAGATTTCCATCGCAAAATAAGAAATTGTAGTCACACTATTTTTTTGAAAAATAGTCAACAATTGTTCGATATTATGAACCTCGGTACGATAGACACGCTGTTTCAAATTACCCACAGAAAGAAATCAACTTGACTTAAGTCAGGGGAACGGGCCGGCCACGGTACAGGCCCTTCACGCCCTATCCAGCGATCTGCGAAGACATTATTTAAATGTTCACGTACAACTGACAAAATGTACCGGTGAACCATCATGTTGATACCACATTCTAGGTCTAACATTAAGAGGAATATCTTCGAGTAACTCTGGCAGAGTATCATTTAAAAATTTAAATACGCCTGTCCATTGACGTGGTGTGGTAAGAGAAAAGGTCCGACAATGAAAACATTAATTATTCCCACCCAAACATTAAGCGAGAACCGCCGTTGATGGTGTGCATGTCGAAGTAAGTGTGGGTTTTCAAACTGCCATTCGTGTGCATTATGATAATTAAATGTACCATTGCGCGTAAAAGTCACTTCATCGGAAAATAAAATATTACCCACAAAGTTTGCATTTTGTTCGTGTCTTTCGCCTAACCACTCGCAAAACGCGACTCTGGCAGCGTAGTCTGCCGGTAATAAACTCTGCACGCGTTGGTAATGACAAGGATACAACTGATTTTCGCGTAACGTTCTCCAGACAACGGAATTGGAGACATGGACGAGTCTAGCAAGTTCCCTTGTGCTAAGTGTAGGGTTATTGTCAATTGCTTCGACAATTTCTTCCTCGGCATTTATTATTCGCGCACTTCCACCTGGACCTTCCGGTCCTCGAGGTTGGATTCGGCCTGTGTCTCGCAATCGTTGAACAACTCGTACAAAAGTCGCGGGCCCCGGCAAACGTCTATTTGGAAATAATTGCATGTATCTTCTATGGACGCGTGCACTATTCTGTTCACACTCTCCGTAAATTAACAACATGTCTACCAGTTCATGATTAGGAAATGCCATGATCATAAAAAATAATAACTTTCTTCAAGTAACGCCAACGCTGTTAAAAGTTACGAACAAATATACGAACTTTAACCATGCGCTGACAAAATAATACTACACACATAGCCGATGTAATTGAGACGTGCATTTTCAGCATTCTTAAATGTAAACAGTATCAGATGTTGCCAGTTACCTACACAGACCCTTTATCAAATATACGGTGACCTTGCCCATTTGTTGACAAACATCGGTTGATAAGTTTTGAAGAGCTCATGTGGTGCATTTTTTGTTTCGTACAGACCGAACGAAAAACATTTGCCCAAAACTTTACTGTTTTTTTTCTCGCTTATACGACAACTTTTGTAAAAAATCTTTTTCAAAAAATATTCTATATATCAAGATTCGATGGTTAAAATTTTTGCGATGTATGTGAGAACAGGGTGTTCTCACATCTCTGGGCGTATATAGTGCAATTAAAAAAAAATTGAATTACATTTCTTGTGAATTATATCTGACAAACAGATAATTCCCATTGCTGTTTGTAGTCTTTACGAAACCCTACAGTTTCATATACAGGCTCTACCACGGAACCCGTTCATTAGAAGTTTTCAGGGTTCCTTACTATCTATGAATTTGAAACTTTGAGATTAAGAATAACCCATAGCCTTCTTTTGTTCTAAAATATTTCCAATGTTGTACAACTTCCGGAATCACCGGAAATTGCCATCAACTTTCTTAATTTAAATGGAATACCCTGGATTTTATTGCATTTTTGAATTGAACAATCGATTCTACGATACACTGTATTAGGTTACCCTATACCTATCTTCAACTGTTTTTGAGTTATTGTAATTTAAAAAAAAATTGCGTTTTGCGGAGGGATGTCTAATAGTCTTTCTTTTCCTCTTTTTTAAAGGCAAAACCTCCATATTTTACTAACAGTAAGTAAAACCATAAAAGTTCACAAAATAGCTTGCAAACCTATCACAACTTATACAGGGTGTTCAAAATTTAGTGTCAAAACCGAAAAACTTCAAACACAAAAAAGTCATTTTTTTCAAATGGAACACCCTGTATATTTTTACATATTTAGATGACTATTTAAATTAGCCATCGATATGCTATAGGTATCCTTATACCTATCCTTAGCGGTTTTGTAGTTATTAACGCTTTTTACCAAATATTAATTAAAACAGGACTCGAAACCTATGCACATTTGGAAGTAGGCTGTGAGTGTGACAATAAAAAAAAACAATTGGTTTATTACAAAATATTACAAAAATTTAGTGATGTTATTAACACAACAAACAAATAAAGATGATTTTAGTGTCAAAGAAAAATAAAAAATCCAAAATATTAGATTAACTGACTGAATAAACCTATAAATGTTCTATATGACCGCCATTCTGTTCAAGACATCTTATAATCCTAAATTCAGTTTCCCTTGTAGTTGCTCTGCCTATTTCGTTTCGATCTAATCGCTGAAATGCTACTCTTACACGGTTTAATAGGTCTTGCTTGTTATCACTAGGTGTAGAGTATACTTGAGATTTTATCTTCCCCCAAAGATAAACATCAAGCGGCGTCAATTCTGGCGATCGAGGAGACCAACTCCAAGGCCCATTTGAACCAAACCATCGGTCTTCGAAAATTTCTGTCAATTGCCCATACACCTCTCTGGTATTGTGGGCAGGTGCACCATCCATTTGATACCAACAGTCTTGCCTTATGTTTGGAAGTAAAGTTCAAAGAAAATTTGTAACAGGTCCTCTTAACAGTTCTAAGTATTTCTGTTCATTTAAATTCTCATTGTAAATTTCGTACATTGTGGTATCATTTAAAAGACAACAGAATACATTAAAACTGTAGCGGTCTTGAAAATGTGTAGTTCTGCAAATG
>SMLS01071949.1:0-64747 GCA_004785975.1 Popillia japonica
TTTTTTTTTTTACTTCAAACATACTGTACAGAGATATTTGATAGCGTATACGAATGGCTAATATACTCACATGAATTTAATTTTTTGGATAAGCAGAGCAAAGTAGTGCTGCGCAAAAAAATTTTACCCAGAATGCTTTCCAAATCGTCATCATACATCGACTGCGATGATTGCGAGAGTTGTATATCGGCTTCGGAATACAGGTTCAGTAATTCCACGTTACGAAGATCCTGCGAATCCTGGAATAACACAGCAAGTAAATGTGTCTCAAATCAAATTTAGAACACGAATTTGCTGTAACCGTACCATATCCAACGCGTGCAAAGGTTAACGGATGTAAAGTTGCCTTCTGCGATTGTCGTCAGCTCAACAGCCAGATCTCGCTTCAGTAATTTTCTTCACTGACGAATCCACGATTATAAAAGCTGGTGTTTTCAATTAACACAACATTCACCATGAGGCATACGAAAATTCCCACCATATGCAACACTGCTCTTCGGAAGTTCGAATAATCGTAAATGTTTGGGCAGCGTTGGCAGGCGTTCTTACTTACTTACTTGGGCCACAGATGCTCCCAGTAGTTTCTCTGGGATACATTACTCGAGTATTTGGATGACAGACCATTGGCGATACAACAACGTAATAGACCTGTTCAAGCATTTTTAAACGGAATATCCCTGCATTGGGTTGGATGTGGAAGTCACATTCCTTGGCCAACTCGTAGTCCAGATCTAAATTCATTAGACTTTTTTCTGTGAAAATACTTGAAAAATTTTGTGTATGATTGCCGTTCTGATATCGGAAATGCCTAACAATTTTTTATCGATTTTTTACTTCCATATGCATGATCTTGAAAAATTGGAAATATTTGTATAAATGCAACTGGACAAACGAACAAATACACCGCCGTTAATTGCGTTTTGGAACTTAAAATTTGAACATTTTTGATGCATTACAAATAAATTTCTTTTTTCATTTTTAGTTTAATACCTATTTAAGGACAACCCTGTATAAAACATTACGGAATCACGAAACAATAAGAGAAGAGATCACAATAACTAAAACACATATTTAATAGTACTTAAAAATAAAAAGAATATTAGTTACCGTAACAAAATTACGAATTTTCTTTATTTTTCCAAATTTATTACATTTTCTATTTAAATAAAGTTGAAGCAAATACCATGATGACTAATTACCAGATTTTTCTATTAATAAGCTCCTGAATTAGCGTATATACTCGCGTACAACTCGATCTTAAAACGCAAAAAACCAGTACTAATATCAAGCCTCGACTTATACGACCGATCAAGTATATTACCTTGAAAATGTTTTAATATGGTAAAAAAATATAAATAATCACCTAAGTATATGAATAAACGTTATTATTTAATATAAACAGAATATAACCATTAAAATTCAAGAAAAACTAAAACCAAATTTATGTAAGTAGGTACTTAATCATATTTAATGAACTGAGTCCGACTCTGACTCTTCGTGACTTTCTATTATTTTATCACTATCAGCCCAGCCAGTACGAGGACACCCTAAGAAAATGGAATAAGCAACTACAACAGTTCAGAGAAACCAAGCAGCAGCAAGATGGAGACAACATAGATGGGAAGTAGGTGCAAATCAAAGAAACAATACATGGAACTGCAAGGAAAGTGATAGGATACAGAGAACAGGAAAGGAAAAAAATGGATTAGCGAAGATACATGGACCATGGTAAAGAGGCGAAAGGAATTAAAGGCTAAACTGAATGGGATGGATGGCAACTCGGTAAACTATGAGGATATCGGGAAGGAATACAGAGAGTTAAATAAGGAATAAAAAAAGAGCGAGAAAAGACAAGAGAATATGGGCAGATAATCTGGCAAGAGGGGCAGAAGAGGCTGCGGCATCACATAATACAAGAGAAGTTTACAGAAATACCAGACTGATAGCGAAGAAAGGTTATCAAAATGACGGAGTGCCTCTTTTAGACAAGGAAGGTCAACTATTGACAACGACGGAAGATCAGCTGGAACGTTGGAAGGAATACTACACTGAGATGTTAACTAAAGACAGTGTGGACGAAGATAGTCAAAAGGAGGAAAAACACGTAATAGAGGATAGCCTGTAGATAGATGTGGGCAGGCCGACTAAGTTCGATGTAGAAAATGCTGTCAGACATATGAGAAGTAATAAAGCGGCAGGAATGGATGAGATTCCTTCGAAATTATGGAAAGCAGGAACCTAAAAATGGGATAACATTGAACTATATATTAAATAAAAAACTGGCAGGTCTTGAATATGCAGACGATATATGTTTTATTTCACATACAATAAAAGACATGGAAAACATCCTCAACAAACTGGAAAAAGAATCGGCTAACGTAGGGGTGAAAATAAATGTAGGTAAAACAAAACAAATGAGAATTGATATCAGAGGAGAGGGGGAAAAACTATATATAAATCAGCAAGAAATTGAGCAAGTGGAAGAATTCTGCTAGCTGGGTAGTGTATTAAGTTCAAAGGGTGGCACAGACTTAGATGTAACAAGGAGGATATGGAAGGCACAGCAAGCATTCGGGATGTTGAAAAACATTTGAACATCAACACGATCGAACGTAAAACTAAACTGAGAATATTCAACAGCAATGTCATCTCAACCCTACTGTATGGAAGTGAAACGTGGTCGTTAACCGAAAAAAACCCAGAAAAAGAGTGTTTGTAAACAAATGCCTCCGAAGGATAATGAAAGTTTTCTGGCCTAATGTTCTCTCGAATTGCGAGCTTTGGAAACGAACTAACCAAGAGCCAATAAAAAATATAGTACTAAAACGAAAATGGTATTAGATTGGTCATACATTGAGGAAAAACAATGAAGATATTACCAAACAATCAATAAAATGGAGGGTAATTGGACGAAGTGAGAGAGGAAGACCACTATTAACATGGGGAAAAGAACAGAAGAACGGAAGAGGTCTGGGAAGAGTCCCTTCGGTCGTTTCCACCACACCTTTTGCATCCATAAATTTGCTCCATTTTCATTCATCCAACCGTTTTCTTGTATGTGTAGATATATTCCTGGAAGGAACATAATTTTTGGTTTAAAATATTACCATTGGTATTAATTTTGTTCCATCTTCTAAACTGTGACAGTACCACAGTGAATCGTGTCTTCTCGTTCTCTATGGGACATACCATAATTGATTTGGCACCTTTAGCGTTCATTGTTTTATTGGTCAGCTGAAACAGTATTTTTTCGTATTCTACTTATACGAACGACATTAAAAAATTGCAAAAATTAGACTGAAAAAACAATATTCGACTTATAGCAAGCATAATTATACTCTTTTATATCATGATATACCTACCTATTATAACATCCATGTTCAAAGGTGTTATGTATTTGCGCACGTATTCCGATACATAATATAGTAAGTGTAATGTTTTAAAGTTTTGGCATGCAGTGTATTTGTTTGGTGTTGTTTGCAAGTTTGGTTTTTATTATATGGTACTTTTTGTACCCATGTGTATCGCTAGAGTACGAAATATGTAAAATGTGAATAAAGCAGTTGCCTCGTGACCGTGATATATTATTATCCTCCAAAATAATTTAATACCTTCAACAAAGATATAACAAAAGGAATGAGATTTACTACGATTTTCATTTGATGCAAACACATTCAGTTCACTTAAGTTAAAATTGTCGTCCAAGGAGCGTTAGGTATAGAATTGAAGATAACGACGTCTAGAACACAAATCCAGCACTAGTTTCCAGAAAAAATCTCAATTACCTCAAATTTTGCCAAGGCATCATTAAGAGTCAGATCCTCAAAGAAGATGATTTAATGTACCAAAATTTAGCAGCAAATGTTTTTAAATGCTAGATATACGAATATCACCTTTATTTCACAATCCAAAAATAGGTTTTGAAAGGGATGGTGCAAAATTGAAAATTGCAGACCGATTCCCATTTGTTGAAGTAAGGCCATTTGCAATAATTCCAATGGAAAGTCGAGTTTTGTGAAAAAGATGTTACAACAAAAAAGTAGCATTCTCGTTCTAACCATCGAAGCAGTCACCACGTTAAAATTTTCTCCGATAAGATAAAACTTAACCTTAAACAAGTTAAAGTGAAGGTGACATAACCTGAAAAATAAAAGTCAATGTTTTTTCTTTGTTAACCTATACGCATAATTAAAGTGGATTGCGAGAATTGATTATTAAGAAAAAAAAACAAAAGCACACATTACGTACCCGATTGCTAAGATTCAGTCGAATTTTTCCACCGAACCACCATTTAACCACCGAAAAGGTCGATTGAAATCCTGAGTCCGTGTTCCTGGAATTACCCAGAACCCCCCCAGAAAACACCTGTACGCAAGTCTGACCGAATTTCTAGAAACCCGATATCCCCAGGAGACAAAAACGTTAGTTTTGTCTTGTACCACTTATAAACGGAGGGAAAATGATTATTATTTAAAACAAAATAGTAAAATTCAAGAAGAAAATCTAGTTAAAATACAAATTGTTGTTAACACACCAACTTATATGAATTGACTACAATATTGATCCTTTGCAAATTAACTTTTGTCTTCATTTATGTTTAAATTATCTTATTAAAATTTGCCATAAACCTTACCCGGGATCACGAAACTCGCAACTCGATTTGAATTCTCCATGTTTAATTGAATACCTGAAAATTTTATTCACAATACTCGAGTTCGCGAATCCTTTCGATTCGTACCACTCGATTGTAAGGGAGCTACCGAGTTGTAATGGCGGCACATGAGATCGTAATTCTTTCTCTTCTAATTAATTATCGCATTGTGATTGTCCAACACGTTTTACCTACATTTTCAATATTTTGAGATAATTTACATTATTATTAGGTAATGTCATTAGAACTAATTTTGAAATATTATTAATTACATAAAATGGTTTAGAAATGAAATGCTCCCAATTTGTAGGGAGAGTCTTCTTCAGCGGCAAAGATATCGGCAGAATTTGCGATTGCCAAGAGCAAGGAGAGCTCTGAGGGAAAGACAAAATCAATTTTTCTTACCAGATAATAAGGATTTACGCTACGGGCTCTTATCAAAGATGTATTGGAGAAGAATATCAAACAGATGAGTATTCACTGGCAAAAGCAAAAGTAGTAACAAGTTTTAATAAATATTACAAAGGGAATAAACGTGAAGTTGCCGTTGTTCACTTGCTCCAAATTGAACTAATGCGGTCGTAATGCGATCATTTGCTTCCAAGGCGCGATTATAACCGAAACTTAAACGAAATTCATTCGATCGAGTATTGTGGGTAGATCTTGGTTTGCGAATCGACTCGATCCTCGAACTCGTCGATAAAGTTCGACCGTATTTCGTGATCCCGGGGCTTATCTTGATCTAAGAGCTAGCCCCATCTATTAGAATTTTGTGTAAAGGTACTTCGCAGAGAACTTTATTTCTTCTCTGTATTTTAAAAGTAGAATTATCATAATTTGTCTAATAATTTAATCCAGTAAAATAAGTTTATTTTTTTATAATTTATTTTTTATTAAAGGAGTTTCCTAATTAACAACCATATAAGAGTTTATGCGAATTGTTACAGTTAATAAGTAGTGTTTTTGACGAGTTTTTGCCAACAAAAGTGTTAGGCAAAACCGAGTCGTACGAACCTTCCCACCTAATAGTTTAAGAGTCTTAAAGAGAAGTAAACCAAGCCGATAAGTAATTGTTAAAAGCAGCATGCATACATTTGTTTCTTTGTTTAGATAGTAGAAACAGTGTAATATATATATGTATATCAGAAGACATATTGAAGAAAACACAAAACGAATTACCAACATTAATATTTATCTCGCCCTCTTCCCTTTTTTTGCCACCCCTCTATATCATCTTTTTTTCTCTTCTGTTGCAGTTTAGACGCCCGGAACGTTCCCCTAGAGAAGGCATCCCATTTGGCGGCCGCTTACGACGTAGGCTCGAGGTCGTACTTCATAACGGATCATCCTTCGAGAGCTCGTTTAAAAATAAAGAACGTTACGCCGGAAGACGAGGGAATCTTTCGATGTAGAGTGGATTTCCTTAATTCCCCCACGAGGAATTTTCAAATCAACTTGACTTTAGTAGGTCAGACTTTTATTTTTTACTTATAAACCGTCAGATCAAACGAAATATGTCGTATTATGCTCCCGTATAATCTGTTGAATACGAAATGGATTTCCCATTGCCTCCTGCCCCCTCCCCTCTCTTGTTTATGCGGAGGACGACAGTTTTTTTCCAATTTCCGCGTATCGAGTAATCTCGTCGTCTTTGTATGCAAATTACGAGTTTTACGATTTTCGTATGTATTGAGCGGTGAAATAAGGTTGGAGTATCTAACTTTCGTTTTTTTTTTGGTGTGTGAGAGTAAAGTATTTGACAAAAATATACTTCATCATTTTATCTTGCATAGAAAAATCAATTGTCTGATTCTCTTCCCGTGGCTCAACTCTCCTAAAGCCTAAGGCCGACAAAAAATTAATTGCTTTGAATATTCTTCCAAAAGAACAAACTGGAATTGTGCGGGTTTGTACATACATCCAGTATAGAGGTAGTAGAGGTGAAGAGTTGGTACAGTCTGTACGAAATTTCATGAGGAAACATTCGTGGAAGAATTAGAAATATGATTTGCAATTTTCATAAAACCCAACATTGTTGAATTACTTGTGGAAATGCAAAGAAAACGACAACATATTGCTAACAAATTCGATAAACTGTTAGAACACAATTCGGTCCATTAACTAGTGAGCGCTTTTTGATGAACCGAACGCGCGATTTTTGGGCTTCCCGCTACCACACAGTAGCAAATTTTCTCAGCTTTGAGAACATATATGGGTTGCATTCAGGAATATTTCTCAGTCTGGGTGAAATTTTGGAAAAATCGAAAATGATGCTATGATTCGATCCTAGTTGCTATTTATATATTTTTTGACCAAGGCCTTTTGGTCCAGTTCTGACACTTTTATCGAATTCAGCATGATCAGTTACCTATATATCCAAAATTTGAATGAAATCAAACGCCCTTCGAGAATTGTCAAAAATCCAGATTTTTTGCGTTTTTGAAAAAAATGTCGACCTCTCCAATTTCACTGAAATTTTGGATATATATGTAACTAACCATATTTAATATGGGAGAGGTCTCAGATTTGGACTAGGAAAGGTTTCTCTTTGTCAAAAAATGTATACATATCATCTAGGACCTCACCTTTTTTCGGGGTTTCCAAATTTTTACTCATACTTATGTATTTATTGGCCAATAGACATATTTTAGCCCAAATTTGAGACTATAATCGTATTCAGCATGCTCAATTACATATGTATCCAAAATTTGAACGAAATCGAACGTCCTTTGAAAATTCTCAAAAATTCACATTTTTTCCCTTGCATTTTTTGAAATAAAATCTCGACCTCTCCGATTTGGCTAAAATTTTGAATATATATGTAATTGACCATATTGAATACGACAAACGTGTCGGATTTGGGCTAAAGGGCCTCGTTTGGCCAAAAAATATATACATAGATAAGAGCTAGGATCACGAATTTGACCAATTTTTTCGGTTCTCCTAAATCTTCGATCAGAAAGTTCTTGGTAGATTCTTTTTGGTATGGTGCATTGTCAGAAATAATTCTCGTGAACATGATTAGTCGATTGTTTTTAGATATGGTTGATTGATAACAAACGGTTAGTGCTACTGTCCTTGTTGAGCTTCTAAAACTAGGAAAAAATAAAATTTTATCAGATCCTGCCTTTGTTGAATAATAGAGTGTTTCGATGCTTTTGGTCGGACAATTCCTTTCAAAGTTATGGTTATCGACTATCCTCCTAAAATAATTCACTAAATTAAACTGTTCTAATGTCTTCCCAAATAAAACTTTTGGCATTTGTTCCAGGTGCCCTTAAGCTTATTCCATATTGTTTCAAAATTCACTTCTTCCTTTTTGAAATTTTTACTAAATTAATTGTTAATGAAGTGTGTGAAAACTAGCCGAAGATTTTCCCAAAAATTTTACATATTTAAAAAATTTTAAATTTTTGAACAGTACCAAGGATTACAAATTTGCATCAACTCAATTATCAAAAGAGGACTACCTATCTTTTTGCCTGCTTACTTCTTTGGAGAGCGACAAAATTAATTTTTTTCTCGAGAATGTAATAGACTATGTGTTGTGGAAAACTGACGCTTTGCAAAGATATTAGATAAACATGAAGCCGGTTTCATAAATCCAATTTTGGTCAATATTTGGTGCAATGGTGGGTAATACGAGTCTATCTTGCACTGAATCAGAGGTTTTTAATTTGGTAAATAAAACTAATAATCGTTAAATTACGACATGAATAATAACTATCAAAAAACCTTGCAACTTGTTGATATTCGGAGAAAAAATGCTACTAAATCTCTTGATATAAATCAGAAGGTTTGATGTTTGAAATGGGATAGAGGAAGAATGTTTTCGTATTCCATGTTTATAAGTTATCTGAAGCTGCGGAAAAAGATTTGAATTTCAATGTTCCTCAATCGGGAACTAGCCTAATTTTATTAATTTACAAAATTTGGGCACAATGTGGAGCTAACCTAAAGCAAATCCATTGTCTGAAAAGCGGATGCTAACTTATAGCAGTTGAGGACATACATTTTCTCCAAATGGATTTGGTATTGATGAGAACAAATCATTGTCTTTTGCATCAATTTCTTCAAATACTAGCTGTTACATGTCAATTTTGAACGCAGCTGATAATTGTACCCAAAACTTACCCAATGTGATTCCAATGACCACCAGACCACCTCAGAAAAAATTGTCCTTTAAAGCTTCTTCAAAATTCATCTTTGCCATACTAAACGCCATATCAAATCCTGAAATTAATTCGAATCTATTTATTGAGTTTGACGATTCTATAGATATTCTTAGAGTACATGTATCTAATGACTGAACAGGTACTCCCATCCTGATTTATTAGAATTTAGAAGTTATCGAAATATTGATTCATATTCTGTGTTTAGTCCATATCCATATTTGATTTGGCAAAGATTCAAAAACTTTCTGACTAATAGAAAATTTATATCCAAGTCAAAAAAGGAAATCCAAGATGTAAAACAACTACATACACGTCTCCAACGATCAGATTCCACCAGTAAGAAAGTAAATAACAGAAAATTGTCCAAAACTGGGATCCAGTTTAATTTTATCGTCATATACATTCATAAAGTTTGGGCACAATGTAGACTTAACCTAAACTCGAATTTTTTGTAGAACAAAGAGAAATTTTATGCAACTAAGAACAAATCCAGTTTTCCCAGATGAATTTGGTACTGTCAGCGGCAAATAATTGCATTCTACCTTAATTCCGAAATAAAATGGTGAAAAATATGTATGGGATGAGGGCCATCATTGCAGCAAAATTGTAGAAGACTCCCAACGTTCTCAGTATGATGTGGTGTTAGAATCCATTGTTACTGTTCTAAGGGTTCTGTAGGTTAAGAGCAGCACATCTGCTGCTAATTGATGTGATGGCTGCCCCATCATCCGTTTGCTGTGTCGCCTTTCAACGTTGTTCTAGTGTGCTAGGTGTGCTTTTCTACTCCACTCAGCTATTGCACCACGTATTGCAGTCTTAGCTGTTGCCAGACTCGGTTCTGGTCCAGTGAATTTAGTTACAGAACCTCTTATTGCCCCTATATGCCCTTATGCCTCGGCACCCACAACAAAGTAACTTTATTGTGTTTCGCAAGAGTATTTAGGTTTTTCTTGCAGTCCCAAGCCAGCTTTGAGGTTGTCTAATAAGCTGCTAGTGGTTTTAGGGACGTCTGACTCTTTGATGGGATATGAATCAGTTGTCTCTTCGGTATCCTACTGCTGGTATTTCCGTTTGCTGCCGTTTGGAGGTATATTGCCTTAATATCATATATTCTGCATGATTCAAGGTTTCTTCCAGAACTTGTCGTTCTCTTTGACCCGTCTGCATGCCAGATCTGGGTTCGGATGCTAGGTTTCTATTTTACTCTCCACCCATCCCAATCTAGGATAACCTTGAAGGCTTTGTCAAAGGAGAGTTTGGGAATCATTGTATCAGAGCCCGTTTCAAAGATAGGGTTTGTAATCTCTGTGGTTATTCTGGCATGCCCAGAAGTATTCTGGGTTGTCTAGTTTCCACCACATTTCAGTCGATGTGCCCCTATTCTTGCCTCGTCCCTTATACAAATGTTCAAGGGTGCCAGATTTAGCATTGTCTTCATAGCAGCTGCTGCGGTGCTTTTTGCGACGCCAGTAATACACAGGCAAGCCAATCCATAAACCTTTGCGAACGAGTTCTGAAATTACTTACTTCTGTGTAACTTTAGTTCACTAAATTAGGCAACCATAGGTTAGCATAGTTAATGTTCAGTTTCCATCAATTAAAAAGTAAATAACAGGAATACAAATTTCACAAATCTGGTTTCAGATCAGAATCTGTTTCTAAGTCTACCACCCTTCGTCCAACCCTATCCGATTTTATGCGGTAACAATACCCGTTTCCCATTTTAGTCTCGCTTTAGTTTTCAAACAAATTCCAATATATTGTCCTAAACAACACGAACAATTGTACCGTTAGTGCATATTTTGCCACAGATTCCTTTGTGCTCATTTTGTCTTGTATGTATGTACATAAAAGAAAATAAAAGAAGTATATATCTGCATACATAATGTATTCACTTGAATATGCTAATACTAACAGTATTTTTTTCTTTCTTTTTTGTGTACCCTCCATTCCACCTATTACGCGGCAACCCGACAGAACTGTCATCACCACCGAAGATCTTCGACGCTGAGGGCAAGCTGATAAAATCGGAAGCCGGTCCATTTTTAGAGGGTCACGAACTTTTCCTATCCTGTCAAGTTGACGGAGGTACCTATCTATCTAGTGCTAGTCTTCTTCTCGCTATATAACCATCGACATCAGAATCGATAACGTAAACTCCGCCCACAAAACAAGCCGGCGGAATGAAAAAACATGAGCTGTCGTAATAAAATTCGAATGTTTCCAGGCCGGCCCAGACCTTCCGTAACGTGGTGGCACAAGAATGCGATACTGGACAACGTGGTCGATACGAAAAAGAACTCCTTCACTACAGTTAACCAGCTGGAAATCGCTCAAGTGCCGAGATCGCTGAAGGGCGCCAAATTGGAATGTAGAGCGACATCTATGGACATCGCCGAAGATATTGTTCGCGAAGTTCCGATTGTCGTATATCGTAAGTCTCGATACTTTTGTTTTGTTTTCTCTCGTGCTATTATGGGGGCCGACCGTTGTTTGGTTATTCTCATCTTCGTCGAAGTGAAACGAATTAGTGCTCGCTCTTCTTTTAATGGCCAGTAATCTGTTCGAAATTAGCTGCGGCCTGGGGAGTGATTACTTGCCCTTAATGTTCGAGGTAAATTACACGGGTGAGTAAAAAAAGACCGAGACCTTCCCGTAAATCGGAAGGTATCAATCATTTGTCAAGACTCTCGCTGGTGTTTGGTGTTTAATGGAAGCGGTAGGGTGTGGTGTCTTCTCTATTTACGGAAATTCTTCTACTTGAGTAGGTTTATCATTGATAGTCCGCCGGGATTAGAACGACATAGATTGCTAACCCTTTCCATCTCTCAAACTTTCTCAACAACTTATTGATTTGAATTTCTTTATTGATTCAATCCCCAATATTCTTGGTGACCACTGAAGGGAGGTGCCCAAATTTGCTAACAACCAAAACAACTTTTTAAGACGTTTTGATTTTCAAGATTAAAATGCTCAGTTTTGGCCTTAATTTTTTTTCCAACTAGGGCTTACCACTGTTTCCGAAATGTTAATTCCAAAACTGCACAAACTTTGTGATTTATGCTAAACTAGATTCATGGCTTCAGCTCCTTACATTTAGCCGAATGAAGCAGCAATTCATGGTGGGCGTTTCCTTGTTCTCACTATATTCCAAAAATTACCTCGAAATAATCCGTGCCCTTCTGTTGTTGATAGTAACGCTAGGAATAAGCAAAAAGATAGATTGGTTGCATTCATTTCATTATAATGACCGAATACAGGACACTTAGGTGATTCTCATGAAGGCCCAATTACCTTTTTGGAATCATTTATGTCAAAATAATCCAAGTTAGTCATAAATTAAAAATACTGAATACTAGAATTATGGGCGTACATATGTATCTTCATCTTGGAACCACGCTAGTTTTGGAGCTTTTATCCAATTTCTTAGGGTGGAGATCTATGTGACAAAAAAGGCACTCTGCTGGTTCTAATTAAAATGTGCTGGCCGCTTTGGAAGCGTTTATGTCAAAACATTCCAGGTTAGTTCGACCATTCTAAAAAGTCTAGAATTACGAAAGCAAATATCTTCATCATTCTTCCATGGAAACTGCTTTGACGTTATCAGTTCTGAACTAGTGATGAATGTGGAGCCATCCTTAAATTTGCAAGAGATTTTGGCGTAGAAAATCCAAAAATGACCATCCTCTTCCACAAAGCCAAATTCAGACAATTCAAGCCTTCAAAGGGGGATGACAATTACAAGTCAAAATACTTTTGTTTCCTGACCTTTCATAATTCATCAGGAAATCAAAATTATCGTCTCCTACGAATGGTACACTACCTCCTTTGACAATTCTTGCATTCACTCCAATTGTTGGTCCTTTCATCTGATACTTTTAGTATTTTTGTTACCAGCTGCTTTTGCGAAAAGTTTTAGTTTTTGAAGGGCTCTGCACATTGAAATTATTTCACAAAGTACTTGTATATTATTGGAAGCATGGCTTGTAGAAGATTTAGTTGATGGTTTTCCATGGTTGGTCTTCATAATCACTTAAGCAAAGTTTTATCAAAATATCTTAAAGTTTATTGGTCGATTTGTTACTGGTTTTAAATCCTAAGAACTCATCCTCTCCAAATACATATTAGTTGGATACCAAAATACCTGCTACACCAGAATTTGTTGAAGATTGGTTGGGACAAGGGGTGGAGCTTTTTTGTCGTAGATTCTCAGGACTTTCTTTAGATTGGTTCTTAGTCATCGGGCACTACCAGTCTTAATATAACTCTTTAAAGAGTAAGGAACACTCAAATGAACATTTTGCAGTAAATTTTCCTGGAGAAACATTTTCTTCGCCAATCTCTGCAACGACTTCTTCTAGTATATTTATGACCATTGATATGTTTGCTCCATCCTAAAGATCTTTTGAGCACTGGATGTAAATTGCGTCTAAATTACTTGCCCTAATTTACGGATATCAACAGAAGAATACGCCACATTAGGTTTGGGCCAGGTAAAAGGTCTCGATAATGTTGGCAATAATTATGATCATCAGTGTATTAAGGGAACGCTAATCCAATATTTATAAAGGTTAATGTAAGTTTAGCAGYACCTAATGTGGCAATATGATGTGACCAACTCTTGATGTAGAATGAGAGCAGTAGTTGTCTACAAGGTCTTCTATAGGAGACTGGTTCAAACAAGCTCTGCTACCACTGCATTCCTCTAGCAATCATGTGATGTGACAGAAGCTCAAGCTATTTAGCTCAGAAGTCCGAAATTCTCTCTCTACTCTTTTCTTTTCTCTTTCAGGTGGTAATGGACGTAGGTCTCCAAGGAGACAATAAGGAGCAGAGCATTGAACACCTTTGCCACTTCGAATACGAATACGTATTACAAGTATTTAGTAGGCTGGTACTCTGTGGATATCAAGGGTGGCATTTTTGAAGTCCTCTCCATCGATGTTAGTGCTCCTAAAATCATAAATTAGAGCGTAGCATCTGCTTCTCGCTGGTCTATCACTAAATCACAACGATCAGTCTTCTGCGGTGGTCTGCAATTTTATAGGCCTCTTTGGGGTTTTGGCAGCTGCTCCTATCTACTCTCTCCATACATCATAAATACCTATAAAGGTTTGAGCTAAACATGTTGTGGCGATAGTCGAACCAGTTTGGGGAAGATCATGGTTCTTCAATTCTTAAATTATATGACTCAACCTGATATAAGATCCAAATAAATTACTAACAAAAGCCTTCAGACCAATCTAAACCAATCCTATGCAATATTTACATCAAACCAACATATTTTACGAAAATATTAAAAAATTCCGCAGATAAACTAGAGTGCACTTTAACCAGACTAACAGAACCTCTCAGCTATTATCTTGTTTATCGCAAAAACATCCACGTCACGGTTAAAACTATAAATAGACTAAGCTGCCTATCCTCCAGCAGCATTGACGTGGCGCTACGCTTACCAACCTACATTGTACATAAACGGGTTTATATTTTCAGTCCGTCCGACCAAAGTGAAAATCGTGACGCCCAACGAACTGATGTCATCCGCAAAAACGCACACATACAAATGCGAAACGTCGGGCTCGTATCCCCCAGCGAAATTAACGTGGCAGCTGAACGGTAGGACGATTACAAGTGCCGTCATCACGGTGAGTATAAAATTAGGTTGTTGCGAAATGTGCACGTACAATCGCGAGCGGTATTATCCGAACGAATATTGACGATTTTTATCTTTAATTTTCCAATTGCTCCCCATAGAGAACAATAAAATATTGACAAATAAAATGTCGCGTACGTTCAGTTTATGTTGTCCGCGAGTTTACATTTCACTATTTCCTGCTCTACGTGTTGTATTTATGTCGTGTATTTACGACAGCGACAGTATTCCAAAGTGAAAACAGACTAAAACAAAAAAGAAACGTCATCCTCCTGTAGCATCCACTCTTCAGTACTCAGCTCGGCCGCTTTGTTTGATGATTAAAAAATGTCAAAAGAATTAAACGGGGAACCGGTTTATCTTTAAAGAGGGTAGCTGCGCTCCGAGATAAATTAAAAATGTATAAAAACGTACTAAAAGGAAAAGAATGCAGTAAATAACCAAGGGTTAAAAAAGAGGAGAACGGATGGAGGAAACGGAAAACGAACGCTGGCGATGTGTCGCTATTTAATTTATTAATTGTTCGTCGGAGAAAAAATATTGCTTAATATCTTCACGTAATGGATACGATCTAATTTGTAGATTGTCGAAATTTGAAAAGGAACGCGAACAACAAGATGTTGAATCGATACGGCTCCCGTATTCAAGTGTTCCTCAGGGTACTACTTTAGGACCCTCACTTTTATATTTTAGTAAATAAATGATTCTGACTATTATTTCTTTGTTTTGCAAATTAGCAGGAGGAAAATGAATCCTTTTCAAGCAGTATTATCTCATTGACGGTGGATCCTGAAGATGACGGTAAAGAATTAGTTTGCAAGGCGGATAATCCTCGGTTTCCTGGTGGGTCGCTGGAGGATCGTAGGCAGGTGCATGTTGCATGTAAGTAAGTTTCGTTTGTAGTCTATCAATATGTTCTATGTTCTACTTTAGTTAAATGAGAAAAACCTAGATAAGGTACAAGTTTGAAACATTTTTGAATGTCTATATATTATGGGTTCCAATAACCCACTTTGGAAAAATGATTTATCATATTTTTTTTTTGATTTCAAAAAAATACTCGCATTTACTGGCTGCCAAAACTGAACCAAATAACTGGTCTACTTGAAAATGTTAGCGTTAGATGGTGCAAGATATTTTTGACAGTATTGATATTGGAAGTTGTATGGTGAGACTTTCTGTTGCATTTCCTTCTGGTTTAGATGTAGGGAATCCTTTCAAATATTTCATCGTTTTATAGCCGGTCTTTGCCTCAATTGGAAGCGTGCAGCATGTGGACCTGCATGTCCAAAATATACAGCCTCTCAAAATGGAAATGCTGATGGTACTATAGTCAGAAAACCAGCATCTGCCCAAATAGATCTTACTAATTTTCATTGACTTTCTTCTGTGGTCTTTAAAAGTGGTTCAATTTTTACTACTCCCCTCAGTGTTACATTTTTTCGTCGATATTTAATATTCTGAACGTGTATTCTTTCTGCAGTACCTCATCTATTGCCTTTTCTATATCTGGAATTGCCAAACACAATTGCGTGCCTTCTGGTTTGTGACTTATTTGGTTTAATCAGCTCCAAAAGATATTCTTACTTTCCAAATACAATAATAAATGTGTCATATCTCTTGAATATCTATTGGTCCCTCCCCCTGTCCGTGCTGGATTAATCATATGTATATCACCATGCCTATTTTCCTCAACGTTAGCTTTATGTTTGATCGCAAGGACTTCTCCAGGCTTCTTCCTGAATATTGTCTTCATTTAATTCTTCATCATGAATTTGGAATAGTCCTTTCATTTTTGTTTGATTTTATTCTCAGCTCACTCATTTCAGTATTTTCTCTACTTGTACTAGCATGTGCGTTTTGCTTCCTTTTCCTAACGCATTTCCTCTTTTTCTATTATTTGAGACTAATCTTTGAGCATCTACTAGTACTCACTGAGGTTGGCTCTTCAAACTATTTCAAAATGATTTTGTCACAATATATTTTTGACAGCCGAGTGGGGATGGTACCCTTTGAGGGCGTACTGACGCGTCCATCGTATCCATGCAATTGTTGAAACCAATACAGTGCCTTTTGAGAGATAGGGGAGATAGACTAATTAGTTACTCTTTGAAGTGGTACAAAAGCCACAGTCTTCTATGGAAGGATATCTGAAAAAAATTCTAGCACTGTCTTGATTAAACAGAAACTCAATCTACTTAGCCCCAGAGTGGCAAATCCTACTCTTTAATGGTACCCTTAGAGGTAGGTCTCCAGTTTCTCCAAATAATCGAATCAGAGCACTGAACAGTTTTGCCAGTTTGGTCAAATGTTACTTCCTGTTGGAGTATTGATTGGTAGTTTTTGTGTATCGGTGATTAGGACTCTTGAGGTCTTTAGTTTCCAAGCATTAAATTTTCTTTTACAAGATTTTCAATAAATCTTGTAAAAGCGAAAAGGTTTCCATATGGTATTCCTGCAACATTCCTACATTTTGTGCTTCATGCTCATGTTAGTAACACTAACCCTTAAGTTGTTTTAACGTTCCTTACAGTAACTGTGTAGTGCTCCACGACCTCTTATAGTAATTGAGGTGGCCTTTATATTTTGCTCCAACTACCGATAGAGGTTGCCAAGACCCAAAAAATTATCGCAAGTACTACGTACCACGGATGATTTCATTCCTGCGTTCCTGGCTGTGCAATGAAGACTGAATCCCTTGTTTAGTTTGAAAAACGACGACCTTTTTTGCTTCTCAAGAGAAAGTGGTGCAGTGCCAAACTTTGAGGTAGATCAAATTATCTTTAGGACCAGGACAAAAAAAGAACTATCTGAGAGGTTGTGGTGAGTTGGCAAGCCTTACATACGTTGCCTTTAATGCTACCAACTCAATTTTGCTTAAGCAGATTGTAATACTTTTTTTCCGAATTTCGAAGAAATGCCTACGCCCAGTTCGGTTGAACACCTATAACAATTTGTGGAAGCCTGCATCTGGACCAGTCTGTGTAGGTCGTCTATTTTCTTAGTAGAAGCATCTGAAGCTGGTCACGAAAAATTAGCAAAACGTTCTTCTGATAATGCTACCTATTAATTAGAATTGAGAATGGTAGTAATGTCTATGGTGTATGTTGGTACATATGAACAATTGAACATTTTCTCGAGACAACTTGATTTTACCAACACAACTAAAAACGATTTAATAAACACCACTGAAGGGAGCTTCATGACTCCCAAATTAACGCAATATTACCGTTCTTCGCAGAAAGAAACAAACATCAGTGTAGAACGACAAAAGTCGCACATATGCAATATACATAATTTCCATTATATTAGTACCTACAGTTTCAGCATAGTTCTCAACATCTAGATACGTACCAATTAGATAGAGGTAGCAGGATGCTACAATTTGTAATTTACTGATGCCATCCTCTTGATATTCTAGCAGTTGTATCTACGACCCCGGTTCTAGAGCCATTTCATTAAGTAGGTACTGTACACTTTCCGTAGACGTTAGTTAGTATCTCTATCTAGAATAAGAGCGTGCAGAGTTGGCTGCGCAGCTAGTAAGCTATTATTAATACGTTCTAGCATCAATAAATGCTTCGACGATGTATAGAGGTACAAAATAAGTAAAACAGAACATATAGGAAGCAATTTTGCAGTTATATTGTCTTGAATTGTATTCCCATTGTAGCCAACTTGTTTGTTGGGTATTATTTTTCCGTGTTAGATGCGTCAGGGCTGGACTCTTTTGAGCTATTTAGAACCCCTGTATATGTACCTTTAAGCTGTAGATTGTACCAACTTAATAATTCCTAGTATAATAGCACATTGGAATATGTACATAAACTCAGACTGCCTCAACAATAAGTGGTTACCGAACAAGTTAATTAACAGCGGTTAGTTTTTGATTTGTTGGAGTGGTTCCGCTGCGAAGGCCGTTTTGGGTAACCTGGCGAGTTGAGAGTCGATAGCGGGTAGCGGTTGCCAGTAGTGCGACCGCGGGAATTCGACCGTCGGTTCGTCCGGGCCGGGAAAGTTCGGCCGCGTAATCAATTTTCGACATCAAAGTCGTGCAGTTTCGGTCTCATTGTATAATCTAAGGACGCAGGCCTGTTTCGGTTTCGTACGGTCCACTTGACCACACCACCGCGACCGACGCCACCACCGCCGCCGCTACCACCAAGAACATCTGCACTATTCGATGTTTGTCCTGTTAATTGAAATTCACTTCCTCCCGATATTCATGATAAATATCCTTTGTTCTCGCATAAATTTCGACTAATGTATTCGCTGTACAGTTTCGATAACCTAGACTGGAGTGGACTTCAACTCGAATAAGACCTCTCGGACTACCGTTTTCGTGTTTCTCGACTTGCCTGCTTCGCCTGAGACCTGCTGTATTGATATTTTACAGCGTTTTGGAATAATTGGATTATAATTGATGTGGAATGAGTAAGTTTTGGTGGGCAACAGCGAGACGATATGCCATTTCTGGGAAATTGGATTGAAACTTGAAACTTTATACAGTTGCTTTGCTGGCTTTCAATGTATCCTAACCTTTAAATTATGTAATTTGGAAATATAGTCAAACAGAAAGACTCACTTCAATTATAACTACAAGTTTGGTGTAGATATCTTCATATCGTTGAAAGCCAATAACAATGTGAGCTTAGTTTGATTCTTTGGATAAGATTCGCTGACTAAAGAATTTATTGGCAAGATATAGAATAACATTTCAAGCCAGATAATAGCTATAAGCCTATTTGGTCACATAGTTGAGCATATTTAATACCTGTCTAACATATGAGAGACCTGTGCGGCAGAGATCAATGACCTATGATCAGTACTTCAATGGCTAATTCATACAACTGGAGGTAATATATCTGGCCAGCTGATAGGATTTAGTTAAAAAAATAGGAATGGACTAGAAAAATATATTTAAGCGACAACTTTGATAACTGAACTGGTCCAATTTACAGGCAAACAAATCCTTCTGGGTTTTGACTTTGTTAGATGAATAGTTGAGATGGAATATTTTCTAGCAAGAAGTCATGGGAATGGCTGATGGTTCTTCGAACATTCTACGAAAATGTTGGAATTCATTCAATCATTCTTTGCTAAGTATAAGATCATTGCAGATTATCTTGGGCCACGGTCAAATTCGTAGCAATTTGGAGCATCAAAACTAAACATTGGAGCTGATTCTAGAATAGAAGTATTTGATATTCTTTCAGAAAACGTGGTGTCTACTTAATTTGGGGCTGTCATATAAAGATTTTTGATCTAAGTGCTCCAAAAGCCTAAATATAGCTATCGAATCTAGTCAAATAATATTCCATCAAACTCCGTAGATCTAAGTGATGTCTCCAAAAGCTAACATGCTTATCAAAATATTCAGTCTAGTATAATCTTTTCCTTTTTCTGTTTATAAGGATGAGTGTGGGCTGCTACCAGCTTTTTGGAGCATTATGGCGACTAAGAACATCTTTTAGCATCAGGGATAAACTTACTGATTTGGTTGACTTGAATCAATCTGATTTTCTATATTTTTTTACTTCTTGGGACTATTTAGAAGGTTGCCAAAGTGTTCTCAGAATTTCCATAAAAGTTCAGCTGTCTCAAACAAGTCTTGCCTGGTGGTTACTTGGATCTATCCACCATGATGTCTTTTCAGTCTTTTCGAAGTTTCCGCAGCTAAATCAGCCGAGAACTAAGCAGAAATTTCTTCTGCATGTACTTATTCATTGCCCAATGCCCAATTAAAATCTTTATGAACAAAATCAGGTGATGAACCTGCTCATAAAGACTGCCTTACCGCCATGTTTGTGAGTTTGTCAGATATGAGAAAAGCTTTGATGTATCCATAACAACTTCCAACAACATTCTGATTCTGAACATGTGAATAATTGTTCCACTGGTATCTCTAGATCATTCACTAACAAATTTACTACTGCTGATCCCAGAGTAGGTAGGTACCCATCTTAACCTGATGTAGTGATGTTCCGCCAATTATTCTTACTTCTTGTAGGACCCCAGGAGTTCCATCACGAATTAAAATTTGAAAACCAGTAATGCAAGGAATGCAGCTTTGTTGCCAAATAATATTTTTTCCAGTAGTGCCTAGGTGGCATCATGCTTGGTCTAAGCAGAATTATTAATATCGCAACCATAGGCACCTAGGCTGACAGAAAGATTAAAATGATTCTATATTTGTATGTAACATATGTATGTACATACGTCCAAAGTGCTGCAAATGCTTCAGGAACAGATCAACTGTTTGCCTGTACATCCACGATTTAATAATTGCTCCACCACAATCCACTCAGCATTATCACAAGTGGAAACATGTTTCGCTGCGCCCGCTTCTCTGTGGCAGGTTTTGCAGAGCAATTTGACCAAAGATTGCTTCCGTTTTAGCTTATGATTTAAACTCAATAACACTGCTGTGGAAATACATAAACTGCATTGAGAACCTCTACTTTTGCTCAAAAAGGGGAGCACCACTTTGGCCAAAAAAGTTCAACTTGTCCAAGAAGACGATTGATCCCTATTTAAAACATTAATATGGAGTTATCCAGAATGTTTGCTTATCCCCTTAAAGGCTAACCAAATCCACATCTAAGAAGGAAATTATCATAGAAGAGCCAAAACCACCAACTTTTCTCCTAGATCATTGCTTGATGACAAGCGGTGCGCATAAGTCTGGGCTTTTTTCGTTTTGGAAGCATAGCAATCGACCACTTCAAAATATTGCAAACGCTTTAGAGAACTTTCAAAGATTGCAAATACAAGCTGGCTTAGAGAATTGTCCAAGTTTATAAATTCCACATCCTTCCTCCCCTCGCCCCTCCATTCCTCGATTAAACGACTATATAACACCTAGATAAAAAAGCAGACCTTAAAAAATCAACTCAATTACACGTTACAAGGGTAACCGCCGTCCGTAGCGAAGACGCGGATATATATTCGGCGAAGAATAAGATAAGCCCAGCCTTCAGCCTAGTTGAGCTGATGCGGTTTTGCCCGGATCCCGTGACAAATGTTAGGTCAGTCGGTGTCCCGGCATGGAAACCACATCTAACTGGATTACGAAAAGGTACACGACATCCCCTTACGCCGCTCGCCGCTTGCCATCGCCGCTAACGTCCGCTCTATCGTACATGACGAGTATATTAAACGCATTACCGGACAATGTCGGTGGGGGAAAATCTTTAGTAATTTAATACCTCTGCTCTCCAGGGGTGTAGCACTTGCTGCGGTTCGTGCGGTGGCAACAGCTAAACGTATTAAACGTACACTAGAGGGTGGGGTTACTGAGGGGACAGCGAATTGATTGCGAGTACCGATTTCTGCTCAAAAAGAATATAAAGTTTAATTCAAAATATAGTAGACAACAAATTAGGTGGCGAGTGATATGAAGTGGAAAGAAACCACTAATTTGGCGTTTAGAAAATTAGATTCCACAATCACTATCAGACACACAGTTTACTCCCCTACATATGTATATAGATCAGGTCCAAAATTTCCCCACATTATACGAAAACCGTTTCGCCAATTTTCGCCCATTTACACGATACTAAGGTCGAATATATACTTGCAAAATAATTCCCTGCGAAGCGAGGTTCCGAAAGGTCAATTTAGTTTATTCTGGGGTATTCGGTCGGCGGAAATAAAACGCAATTCAAGCTGTATCGGGTTCAGCGAGGGTTAATTCTCTCTTACTACCATATTAGGAGTACTCGATTAAGGTCCTCGGCGTCTTTAAATTAACTAAACCGTCTAGTAGCCGTGTATAGATACACACCAGCGGTTAATCTAAGCCATTAACAGTAATTAAAATTTTCTCAAAATGTTTTCGTTTTGTCAGCAAACGATTAAGTGCGAGTATGAGTAATAAATCTGAGGATAAGATGATGATGATTAATGATGGTTGGAATTCTTGGAAATGTGGGAAAACGCTATTTAATTGTGGTCTCATGTGGTTTGTATTACTTTGCGCAAGTAATTGATTTCTTGTAAATATTACGCCAGTGTTCAGCTATGCATTTCTATTTATGTGGAACCCTAACTAGGGCTGTTAACAAGCGCTGTATGCCATAGGCGTGATACTCACCATAAAAGAGGTATTCAGGTACGTTTGACTCTCTTCTGTGCTAATTTACAACGATTTCATTTTGCGCCTATGGCGCTCAGCGTATTTCTGACAGCTCTAACTATAATTTTTTTCGAGTGTGAATATAATACTTAGTGATTGTATTCTTTTATACCGTTGCAGATCCTCCTAAGGTAGCGGTGAAGGTTAGCGGTGGTGCAATTCCAGCAACAGAGGGCGTGACTGTAGAGCTTCGTTGTGATAGTATAGCCCGACCTGCTGCCCACAATTTCAGTTGGTATCTCGATGTGAGTATTTAAATAAATATTTATTCTTTACTATTAACTCGCGCTATATCGTGCTATAACAGATTTATAAATAAATTCATACTTCTATTGCTGTACAAAGAATTGAGCAAAAAAAAGCGGATTCAATTGAATTATCTACACAGCACTGCCCTCACCTCACACCGAGGCGGCACCAGCACAGTACAGAAATAATAAAAGTAGGCATGAATAGAAAAAAAAACCTTCCGCTATATAACGCACGGCCTCTTTTACATCTCCTTTAAGAAATCAAAGTGTGAAACGCATGCGAAACGTTCTCTAGCGCCGGCTACAAAAGGATTCGCAGAGACGAAAATCGACGATGCATTAAATTGTCTATTACAGTTACAAAATGGAAAATTCAATTCGATTTTAAGGTCTCCTTTGAGATCTCGGAGATGATGTATCATATTGATTCCGTTTATCAATAAACAGACGGAACTCTCCCAGTCCGTCTGGATCTGTGTGCGCTTGTGTGTGTGAGAAACACAGATATACGGTTGGCTGTCATTTTCGATAAATATAAAGTGTGACGTCTACCTCTGATGTTGATGCTTTGAGTAAATCCGTTTATTGGTTTGAGAACTGTGATGTTTACGTAAAAAGTGCGAATATACAGTTTTTGTCTTATTCTTGGCGAAATAAATGTTTCTGGCACATGTATTTCGTTTTTGAATTACTATAAAACAACCGGAAATGAGAGTTTTAAACACACTAATTAACTATCACCCATAGGGCACCAAACAACTTTAATAATTGCCATGTCTGGCCAAGCAGAATTTTCATAAGTTTAGGTAGATTTTGCTTTACAAGGTTCTCTCTCCAATAGCACTACAGTTCAAAATGAACCCTGGCATCCATCAATCTCCGCCTCCAGCTCTGGCGGTCCATAGCCTCTGTTCTCCATAGTCTGACGCCAAGCAGATTTCGTGTGTCTTCCTCTACTTCATCCTCCGACCACTTTCGTGGTCTACCTTTTGGCCTTCTCCCCTACATTTTACTGTTGAGTACACTCTTGGGGAGTCTCGTGTCAGGCATTCTGACCACATGGCCTGCCCATCTCAACCTCGGAAGTCTAATAAACTCTGAAATGGACGTTCCTCTGTATATTTGATAAACCTCATTGTTGTATCTGATTTTCTATGTTCTATTATCGTTGATTGGTTCATAGACTTTTCGAAGCAGTCCATCCTGGCATCCATCAATCTCCGCCTCCAACTCTAGCGGTCCATAGCCTCTCTTCTCCATAGTCTGACGCTAAGCAGATTTCGTGGGTCTTCCTCTACTTCATACTGCGGCAGCTTTCGTGCTCTACCCTTTGGTCTTCTCCCCTGCATTTTACTGTCGAGTACACTCTTGGGGAGTCTCGTGCGAGCCTAATGAACTTTGAAATGGGCGTTTCTCTGTATATTTAATAAATCTCATTGTTGTATCTGATCCTCTACGTTCTATTATCGTTGATTGGTCCATAGAATTTTCGAAGCAGTCTTATTCTTTCAAAGACATCTTTCAGAACCCAGATTTCACATCCACAGCACAATATTGGCCTTATAACTGTTTTGTATCTTCTGATTTTAGATTTTCTACGAATGGTAATGGATATCTTGGATTGGGTTTTGCCCTGGTTGGTATTCTTCAGAGGGTAGCGCATTGATTTACCCACTATTATTGACCGTCTTTACAAAGTTGGTTTCTGCAAACGTCGGGGAAAGCTACCAGTCCAACGAAATACCTACTCTTCCCAGTGTTACTAGTTTGCCTGGTTGTTTGCAGGTTTCTTTCTAACGTTGGAGTTAAGAGGCACCCATATCAGAAATACTCTCTTATTGGGATTTAAATTTGAGTTTCAGAATTCAATTCTTAAGTTGAAGTTTTCTTCCTTCTTTGGTTGCGAGGTGTTTCAGAATTCAATTCTTCTTCTCAATGTTATACTATTGCATTTATGGAATCTCTTGAAGCATTAAAATGGTCAAATTGATTATATTGGCAAACTATTATATTGTTGACAAATTTTTGTGACGTATTTCACTGTCTTTCTTACCATGTAAAACATCTGAAGCCACACAATCCATCAGAAGCTGCAAATGTATTTCATCGGTTGCCACATGTTCTGCCATACTGTAATTGACTTTCAAAGAAGAAATGCTACCTATTGATTATGAAGGCCCAGCAGGATCTTCATTACATCATAAATTTGGCCCCGAAAAGTAGGTTTACGCGTTTGAATATGTCGATTCATTCAGTGGAAGATAGGAGATGTATTTTGAGATGAGATGAAATACATCTGCTGTAACCATTGCCCTATTTGTAAGATAAGGTCACTCTGGACTGACATGGGTTAATGATAGTTTTCGGAAATTTCTCTCGTAGGCACCAAATTATCGTATTTAGTCCTTTCATTCCTTCAATTGCAATTCCATCACAAAATTTCCAATTCCTCTGGAGAAAATCAAACCCTCTATAGTGGAAAATGAGCCAGATTTAGCCAAATTTTGGCCTAAGAAGATGTCTATTGTCTATTATCATGAAATATGTTGGTTGATCGTGCCTATCATCTTGGTGAGACTACCATAATTGGAAGTTAAGTTCGGGCTTTGCCCCAATAAAAATTGTTACCACATGTTGTTTAAATAAAGATATAGACGCATCCAAATCAGCATTACCACTCCACCATACATACTGTTCCATTTAGATAAGTTGAATGTTTTAATTTTGTTGCCCAGCTGAATTGGAAAGCCTACACTGTACAAGCTACTCCCCATTTACACCCACACAATCTAAACCGAGTAGGGAACATTTTTTTTCGAATTTTCTTCTAGGTAAAACATCCCACATAACATATAACCGACAACATGAGAGCTATCAATCTTGTCCTCCTTTTAAATATACTACCTCGCATGATAAGTAGTCTCGGCTTTATGGAGTACGTTACAAGCGCGAAGTTGTTTCACATAAATCAGTCATTCGGGGAAGAGATAAAAATTCACATTCCGCGGTAAACACGGTCATAGGCAAATACCGGAAATCAGGAAATAAAATATGCATGCAGTGTTTTATAACTTTAAACTCGCAATAAAACTGGTTCGTGGAAATTTAGAAGCGCGAAAGCCCTATGGGAGAAGATATTTCAGTCTATATGTATTATATCCTGTGTGGAGTAGGTGCTGCATTAAACGCTTTTAGTATAATAATCTCACAGGAAACAAAACAGAGTTAAAAAATAAATAAATGATCTGAATACTTCGAATTCTTCAGTTTAATTTACATATTTCTCCCTATTTTTATTTATATTGAAAGATCGGCTTCGTCCTACAGCAGAAACCACCGCACCCTCTATTTTTATAGAGTAATAGGGATGCTGTCGTCTTTCTCTCTTTATCGCGGTCTTTCTCTCTTTCTCTGCATATATTAAAATACTTCCTCGCGTTGCAAACGTTAAAAATACAAGAGACCGGAATAACAATCGACCATTTCGTTTTGCTACAGCATTTAATTAGGGATTTGTTTATGCAAACGTTGTTCGTTCTTCTGTTTCCAGTCTTTTATTCTTTTCGCGAAATGCATTTCTTTATTCGCTTTGTTTTTTTACTCGTTTTCTTCCTTGCAACTTCTCGTTCCTTTTGATGTTGAAGGATTGAACTTTTAATAAATAAAATTCCTCCATCGTGCTAATACTATTAAAAATTACTCGATTGTAACATCAATAGATACAGGGCATTTCTTTAATTCAAGCAATACAGAGAAAGACACGAATTGGGGTGGTATTACGTTACAAGCGACATGGACCTAACGGCGCCCACAACAACTACATTTAACTGGATGTTTGTAGTAATAAAGCGATTTGCTTATGAACTGGTACGAATACATTTAAAATAGCTACAGAAATATATTCTTTTTCAGATACTTTTAATATCACCTCACATATTTTCTATAATGTTCAGGTCCTGAGACCTCGGTGGCCATACTAAAGTTTAAATTTTTTGTTCGTTGAACCACATTGAAACGATCTGTGCCTTGTGTATGGAAGCGTTGTCTTGCTGAAAAAACAAAACTTTCTTCAGCCCATCGCCTTCCAAACAGTATAATTTGCGAAATTAACAAATTTTTATACGTTTCGGCAGTCATTTTATTGTTACAAAACACTCACTTCACTTACCAATTGCTGGTACCAATTGCTGCCCACACCATGATTGATCCTCCGCCTAGTTGTCGTTTCATTCTCATTCCTGGTTCTTTTCTTCTGTCACAATAATAATAGGTATATCCGTCTGGGCCATCCAAATTAAAACGTTTTTCGTCGGAAAATATCACCTTATCCCATTCTTCTCCTGTGATCATGTGATCTTTTGCGAATTTCAGTCGTGTTTCTTTATGCCTTGCCGTTAATGGCGGTTTCCTTGTCATTTTACAACGTGTAATAGAATCTGACTGTTTTATGATACGTTGTATGTACATTACGCACATTGGTAGGGGAAAGGAGTCGAATATCGATCCGGGGTCAATATCGATCATCATACATATGTTTACGCAACATAGAGTTTTAAAAGGATTGAATAGGTGACGCCATCTGTTAAGGTCGATCGAAATTACTACAGCATCATCTGTCAGTTTCATTGTAATGTCGAGTGTATAAGGTAACAAACAGATTTTGAGCAGTTTTTTTGTTATTTTGTCCGGTTCATGGAATAAGGTATGTACTTTATAAGAATGGATATTTCAGAGCTGCTGATAAATACATGGAATCCAAGGTATTTTTCAAGATATAAATGAACATTTTAACTTGTTAATGTTAGGGGTTATGCGTCTTCAAGCAATAGCGTGCATCCGCGGATAATATCGGCCGGCTTGATCGATATTTTTGATGAGGCTAAAAAATTTTTTTTTCAAAAAGAAAAATCATAACCTAAAATATCACTAGCTAAGAAACGAAGAAATTGCAAGTCCAAACGTGAACAGAAGGGGAAAACGTGAAAGAAGAAAACGACTTGTGCCCAGTATGCGGTGAAACTGGGAAAAATGAACTCTGGTGACGTTGTAGAGCATGTGGTATCTAGCTCCATGCTGCATGTACTGAAGTATCTCCGACAAAAGACTTGGTTTCGTGTGTAGCATGCGAATAGACATTGATCGATATTACCCATCTACATGATGGAAATTAGCCGACCATAGGTGGATAATATCGATCTATGTTTTTAATATTTTAATATTGTACTTCATCAACATACAACGAATTTGTTTATGTTGTTAAAAAAAAATTAAATAAACATTTATTGTCTATTTGACCATAATTGGTATAAGACAAGTCGGTAAATACGACATATAAAAATCAGCAGAAAGTATATGAAGAATAGCATCCGCAGAAATATAAAATTAAAGATATGTACATATGTATGTATACAATATGAAAGATTTTAATCTACGTACTACAACTAAACGATGTTATACCTAGTCATTTATCTTATATTATTGCATCTCCGTGCAAAACCTGAAATAGTCATCAAAAATATATATAACTTTTTTTAGCAAAAAATCCTTGACATTTTCCCTTAATATTTTCAAATTTTTAATTGACTTAATCCTAGTAGGTAGAGCATTTATTATTTTGACTCCCATGTAATGAGGAGAACGTTCATAGGTAGCAAGAAGATGTTGCGGAATAGAGAAGTTGTCTCTACCACGAGTATTATATTCATGATATTCACTATTTTTAATGAAACGATCCTCATTATCTCTAACATAACAAATTATTTCTAAAATGTATAAAGAAGTTAAAGTTAGAATTTTTAACGAGCTAAATAATGTTCTGCACGACATACGTCTACTTACTCCTACTATGCTTCGAATAGCTCTTTTTTGTAAGATAAAAATTCTTTTAGCAGAACTAGAGGCCCCCCAGAATATCAAACCGTAACGTAAACGTGATTCCATCTGAGCATAATAATATGAAATAAGAATGTCATTATCAACCAAACTTTTAAGCCTAAAAAGTGCATAACAAAACATTGTTATGATGAAAAATAAATAAATATTACGTTCTATACAAAAAATAAGGTAATTTTTAAAAAGTTTTGCTTCTGTCTTGGATATCTTTTAAGTGATCGATATTCGACTCCTTTCCCCTTCGTACTCCTGCAGTTTCGGCGATAACGCGTGCAGACGCCGATGAATGCAAAACAGCGCGTAGTATAGCCCGCTCACTTACGGCTCTCGGACGCCCCTGGCCTTTTGGTTTGCTGTAATTATCAGGATCTTTTAAAAAAATCCTGACACAATGGTCACTTCGTTTCAAGCGACTTGCTATTTAACTTTTCGATACCCCATTTTCGTACCAGACTAACACTTTTTCCCTTTCTATTAACGATAGCTATTTTCCTCTTCCCATCTTTCAATAATTTGCACAACAACGTAACAGAATTGAAAACAGTTTAATTTACTCGTAATAACCGTCTCCTACAAGAACAGGCATCAAACTAAAATTATTTTGCAAATAATAAGATTTTAAATACATAGCGTCTAAGTTTCTGTCGCATTCGATTTTATGTAAGTTCTTACAAACCCTCATTTACCGCATGCAGAGTTGTAAACAGAATATAAAAAAATCATAAAACTCTAAATAAGTTATACAGAACATGATAATGATATGGCCCTAATCCGTATTAAATGAAAGTATTGTTGGAGCTGAAATTTACATTTAATAGGGGTCGCGTCTAAGTTTTTATCGAGCAGTGTATGTTAAAATCGCATTAAGGAATTATTGAAGGAAGAATATATAAACGATCCCTTGCATTAAGCATAATTGTGTACCTGCATATGCAACTCGATTTGATACAAAAATATATTTCATCTATAAATAGTAATTTACATACAGTTGATCATATCATTACTGCTTCGCATTCGGATATGGCTGTAAAGCATACTTTTATCGAGTTTTATGGCAATTTGAGTCGATTCTAAAACAACACACTGTACATATACCTGTGAATTATATTATAGTATGATCATTGTAGCGTAAGCATTTTATAGGTAAAACATTTCCATCATAATCCAATTTAGTTTCAGAACTATGCTGGTTCCTCGAAGCGTGTATTAGAGGTAAAACTTGCCGTGTAAGTATACGATTCTCGGAACCACTTTGAAATTTAATACATTCACAGTTTACCGTAAAGTTCTTCTTAACTAGAGTTCTAATAGTTACGCGCAGTTGCCGCTATGAGCTTGTTCGAAAAATGTGTACTCCCACTCAATGGTGTAGTTAATTGAACTTATTAATTGGGGGGACTATAATATTTCTACTATATGTACTAGATCTGCAATATTTTGTTAAATGTGGCTGTTTGGCCGTAGATAGGTGCTTAATATTTAAGTTCTGATATGATGAGTATAATAGTGAAGACTTTCAAGGTACTTACTACCAGGAAAACATTTTACAAGTTTTCACATCTTTTGTTCAATAGAAAACTTATCTTATGCCAGCATATTAGCAAATTGTTTCTTTTGAAAGTTTAAATGTTTAAATTACTTGTGGATTTCCACACTTGGCTCCCAACGTCAACTTATCTGGTACAGTGGCGAACGTAAGATCTTTTAGACGTCAAAAAGGGAAAGAAAACTATTGGGATAGGTACCTAGAAATCAAACGATGATTAAAAATCTCCATTTAATATTCTAAGCTTTCGGTAATTAGTTTTTACCTTCTTGAGAGAAAATTGTGGAGATAACGCCGCTAACTCTAGCTTCAAGCATGTAGTTTACACAACAATAACAAAGGACACTACGAATTAATAAAATATTTGAAAATTGAAGAAAGGGATATTTTAACATTAGACACACATGTTTACAGTCAGACATGTGGTAATTTTAATCCGTTTATATTATACCTTCGGTCATCAATCGATTTCTAAGAATATTTACAGTCTAATGAAATACTGGTCAAATTATATCAATTACTTCTCCTTATTGTCGACCAGCTTATTTTGGTATGTCGTGCTAATAGCTAAACCACTGAGATTCTATGGAAAACTGGTACTGCACTGCATTATTTGCAATCGTCCTGTTTAAAGACCCTAAAACTTTTTCATTAGAGGGCTAATTGATTTGTTCTGACTTCTGACAGTGACAGTTCCGAATTCTATTGTTATAAAATGGATAAGTGTGTGCTACCAACAAGTTTTTTTCTACATAAGTGATCTATGGTTTCTTCTTGAACTTATGTAGTAAGATCTAAGATATGAAGGATAGTCTGGAGGATGGACCATCAACATTAATTCAAAAACCTAGCATTAGGTAATTAGCCATTTTTGGCAGCCCGCTCAAAGAATTTTGACCAAAGATTTGAAAATGTTTTGGTGCAAAATTGAGTTTATGCTAAACACGTGTGGCATAGAGTCAAAGGATATTCCAGATGAATGACAAAATGTCAGATTTTTCATGATAGCATTTCCACCTCTTCCGTTTCATAACCTTCTGATGTATCTCAATTAAAAAAATATTCTTTAGGGAATACTGCTGCTTCTCTGGGAACAAGCTATTTAACCAATTTCTCTCTAACAGACGTAAAAAGTCTTTTTAGAATCAGCTGAAGTTAGTACCAAACATATAATTCTTATCGTCCCCATATTATTTTGATTTGTCTTCCAATAGAAGCTTTGACAGTTGGTAGCGGCCATATTGTTAAAGCTACATCTGTCAGATTGGTTGTGATCTATTCAGTCTGTTTCGTAAAAAATTACCTTTAGCGATGAGGCCCATTTCTGCATTAATGGCTACCTACGTCAACAAACAAAATTGTCGAATTTTGGAATAATACCGATCCACATGAGATCCAACAGCGTCCAACACATCCCAAAAAAGTCAGCGTTTGGTGTGGATTTTGCGCTATAGGGCGATGATTACCACCTTCTTTTGGCCGGAATTGGATGGTATGGATATCAATGACATGTGATTTCAATAGGGCGGCGCTAGTTGCCACACAGATCATGCCACATTGAACATTTTGAGCGATCTGAGGGGAGGGTCATCTCACCTGGAAGTGATGTGAACTGCCCACCGAGGTCGAGCCATTTGACCCTGTTAGACTGTTTTTTGTCTTAAGTCGCAGGTCTATGCGAATATTTCGCAAAATACAGTGGCCCTCCAAACCAACATACCATCACAGGCCATCGGCCAAATTCAACCTAATTTATGAGCCAGAATTATGGAAAATTGGACAATGTCATATGCCATACATAATGGCATCGATAGGCCTTTCAAACGAATAAAAAATGTCATGATATCTGGTACGCACTTTGTTTTATTTAAATTAAAAATAGGAAAGGCTTAATGAAAAATCTTTTGCTTCAATAATTTATGTCAACTTATACGGTACATTGTGTAATGATTCATTCGTAAACCTGGTTTCTTTATTGGCGGAAACATTTTTATGACTATGGGACTGCTCCTACATCTTTAAATTAATGCATTTGCACTCATGGCAGATAAAAAAAGAGCGTTAGCAGAAGGAAACCATGTCATTACCACTTCATCTTTGTCTTAGTAGTTTTGCTATAAATTAAGGTTACAATTTCCTACAAATATTATTTAAAAAATTAAATTTTCTGTTCAAATTATTAAAATTCTTGGAACAATTTGTATTATGTGTTAGATAATACCCGCAAAGAACTTAACAATATTAGCCTTAGATATCCACAGGAACTATTTACCACATTAATTTTAATTAAATCTCTAACTACATTTTTCTTCGTGATATTTATTGTGTTGACACCTTCATTCATTACGTTTACGTAGTATATTTCACACGGCAGCAAACCTCAATAGAAAATATGTATTCATAATTTCAACCCCACGATCTCGAATTGCTCCCTCCTTTACCCACCGACAGCGTTACGTTGGTCGAAGCGGAAGTGACTTCTCACCGAGTCGTACACTTGGGAAATTTTCAAATATTTTCCACCTTTCCGTATCGCTATACATCAAAGCTATATACAACGCACACGTCTGGAAATACACATACGTTTTTATGGAACCGACTTTTATTGTTATTTTTAACGGTTGCATCCCGTACATTTCTGAATGTACTCAACTGAGGTATGACGCTAGAATGCTACCTGATTTTTGTACTTGCTAAGCACGATAAACACGTTGCACGCAATCCTGACATCTATGTAGTATGTGTGGGAAATTAAGTACGTACAAGAATGGTACGATTAATTCAAGTTTGTGTAGTGAAGTAATTAGAAAAATGGCAGAGTAACCTGTGATTTCCCCAGACGATTTTGTTTTAATTTCAACAATGTAATTATGATACGCTGCATATCTCGGAGACATAATCCGCTACTTTATCTACTCTGAAAATCTTAAATTGGAAATATGTACAGGGTCTTCACTTAAAACCTTCCACCGTAAAGTTTATCCAGAAAATTATGAGGTTGCAGTAATCCTATGACGAAGTTCTTTTAAATTTTCAGGTTGAGGAGTAAGTACAATAGACTTTTAGTAACCTCATAGAAAAAAGTCAAGTGGTGTTAAATCCGGCGATCTTGCTCGCCATTCTATAGGTCCTCTTCATCCTATCCATTGATTAGGAAATACATTGTCTAACAACTACCGTTCTGGAAAAACATAGTGGCGAGGAGCTCCATCATGTTGAAAATGTAGTTCATCCTCATCAAATAGGATATTGCCATCTTTATCCACCTGATTTTCGAGAGAGTCAGTAATCAATTGATGTATAGTATTTTCTAGCATATCCAGATATGCTTTGCCATTGAGATTTTGATTAAAAATCAATAGTCCAATTACTTGGCCCCCCAAGATGCCTTCCCATACATTAATTTTCTCAGGGTACTGGGTATGTCCTTCTAAAAGCAGATGAGGATTTGCATTACTCCAGTGGCTGCAGTTATGTTTATTTAAAAAACCATATAAATAAGAAGTAAATTCATCACTGACACAGATATTTCTTCCAAACGCATTATTATTATTAATCATGGTTGTAATCTGTTCATAAAACTCTATCCTTTCGTCGAAATCGTCTTCACGTAGTTCTTGACATATTTTCATTTTATAAGGATGTGTTACGTTTCTTTTTGTTAAATGAGAATATTTATTTGTGTTTTCTGCCGTTGCGCCCTCTGTTGGCTCCTTTCGCAATCCTGTCCATTTAGTTCAGTCGTTGATAGGTAGGTGACTACTTGCTAGAGGCGTCGCTTCTTGTCTCTCTCTATCTTGGCGGGGGTGCGATTGGTTCCTGGATCGATTTTAGTATCGAACGGAAGAACAAGAAAACCGCTGGGATCTGATAGTACTGTAAACGTTTTTTTTGGTGCAAATATCCTCTTGTGGAGGCGTTATGTTGGATTTGGTATTCAGCACCTCTGCAGTAAGCAGGATTTCACGTTTTACAGGTTAGAACATCCTAAGTTCTTCCTTTAAGGGATCTCACATCGGAAACAAGGGTTTTTCCCGTTAAGGATAGGGAAACAAGTCTTTCTTTTTACCGTTTGTATACAATCATTGTTTACCCGTCTTTTACGAAGAGAAATCATCACTCCCAGGTAATAGCTCAAGGTCACCATCACCACGAGGCGTTGTATATATCTCTCACGGGCCACAAACATCTTGAGGCCAACTGTAAGCCGTAGACGGAGGCTCTAAAACTACCACTTTTTATGGGACAGCGAGTGATATAACCTCTTTAATGTAAAAGGTTTAAGTTCTCGTCAAGGTAAATGTTAATTGTTGTATGTAATTATTAGTACCGTATATGTTGTATTGTTCTAAAGTATTTTAACCGGATTTAAATTAATAGTTCTAGCATGAAATCTGTCACCATTTAAGACATTTATAGCACCTCTAGTGAGGTCAGGTAGTTAAGGGTTTAAACTTGTAGTAGTCGATTGGCATGGAAACCTAATTTTACACATCTCTTGCTCAGTCGCACGTTTATGTCAGATGACATCTTTTTGTATACCGTACACATCTTACAATCGTATGTAAAAGTGTTTGGGGGCCCCAATAGCTTAAGCTCCATTGTGCATCCTAGTTTTTACAGGAACCTCTAATAACAGACGGACACCCTGAGTTCTGTATTACTTTTATTATTACTACCTTTTGACAATATTAAAATTATATTATTAAAGTTTTCACGAACCCCTTTTGTTCTTTTTCTTTTTTTGTTGTTGATTTGAAGAACCTTTTGTTACCACCCTGAGATTTCGAGAGTTTTTGAAAGGTAACAGATGGAATTTATCAAATTTTGTAGTTTTATGAACGGCACCCAAGGAAATTCCAGTTCTCGCAGATATCTGGTGTAATGAAGTATGTATGAGGATGATTCAACACTTCCACTTAAGCAACATCATTCAAAACTATCGGCTGCTTATGGTTTATATTCGCAACAGATCCACTTTGAGTGAATTTATGAATAACATTTAAGTCGTACCTATGATATATGATCTTATTCGGGTACCTTTCGTTAAATGTTGCGGTAGTTCGTCGAGCGCATTTATTTTCGGCTCCATAAATTAATACAATTTCAACCTTTTCTTGCAAGATACAAACCATTTTTGTTATTTTATTTAAATAAGCTTGGGTTGGTAACACTAAATACGAATTTATACTAAAGGAACAGACGATATATTTCCGAACGAAGAGCACCGGAAGAAAAGCTGATATATCCGCTTTTTAAGCTATTGCTTGTTTTTCTTTTATAGCATTACTTTTTATGTTTTCTGTAACAAATTTAATCAACGTAGGTAATGCAAAATCGACATCAAAACATACCAAAAACATGCATTTTACAATTTTTTTCTCGTTATTTTTAATTTTTTCTGCAAAATAATAAACTGGCAAAGAAAAAGTAAAACTTTAAAAAAAAGTTAGAGCACGCTTTGAATACGTTATTGATTTTTGTTCCGATTCTCCTAAAATTACAAAGAAAACAAACCAAAAGATTTTCTTAAAGATTTCAAAAACGAATCGAGCAATTTTAAAACTAAACGCCCGAGTGTAGTATTTCAAAGGACTAGTACTCCATACCCCCTACCATTTAAGATTTTTAAGGGGTTAGCTCCTCGTAGGGTGTTCAAGCAGGTTAACCAATTTTTGCATTGGAAGTTGTCCCTTTCTAAATTATGTTCGGCCAAATGAATTTTATTATTTCCGATATTATAGGAATGAGTAGGTACTATTATTTTCATCCATGAGTGGATTTTTATTTTTATGAGCATAGCAACTAGATTCCAAAATATGTAATTCTACAAGTGTCAACATTTTCAGAGAAACAAAATGTTGACGACATGATGATATATAACTTAAACCTAACATAGCTCTGATAGCAGCTTTTTGTTTAATAAATACTTCAACAGCTGATGAGGAACTTCCCCGCAGAAGTATTCCATATAATAACTGAGATTTAAATTTACAGAAGTAAACAAGTTTTAATGTGTTAATATCTATAGAACTCTTTAAATGTCTATTCTTAAACAACACTTTATTTAATTAAATATTAAGACTACACAGTGTTCGTCCCACTTTAAGTTGAAAGGCCGCCCTTATATTCAAAATTACATTGTTCATTATATGAATATTCGGACAAGAATTAGTTTTTTGTTGAATTGGGTGAAATAGTATGTACTTATTCAGTTTTGTTGAAAATCAAAGAAAATCCGTTTGCACAATACGAGTTATACATTTTTTCAAGAATGGCATTAGCAGCGTCTTCCATTTGATTCGATTTCTCCGCTATTAGTAAGGTAGTAACGTCAGCATAGCAAATCAAGTAGTAATCAAATAAGAATTCAACAATATCTTTGACAAATAAAGAAAATAAAATGGGACCAAGAATAGATCCTTGCGGATAATATGTCAATTCACCCAGTTCTTCGTCCGTTCTTACTTTAATGTTAAAGTTTTCCAAAGGTTTGTGGTCATCCAAAAAATCTTAATATTTCAATCTTGTATTCTTCTTTATCGATCTGTAATCTTGTACATTCATTTTTATATGTAATTATCCACTGATGAGCACTTGATGTTTTACTATTAAAATTTTCCACAATCAGTTTATCTGCAATATGCTTCAAATCTTTTTCTTCTTTTTTCTGTGAGGCTTCTACTAATTTTTCTAATAGTTTGGTTAAACTAGGATTTTCTATATCATCGTTTTTCTCGTTATCCATCTCTTGCAAAATTCTATCTTCAAATTCTAAGTTTCCTGCTTCATCTATGTATGTTTTTTCAAGGTCATCTGTTAATATAAACCATGCACTTATGTTATCATGTCTTCTTTTCAAATTTGCTTTCACTTTATTAAATGTATTTACTTTTTGTAACTCCTTATGTGCACTAACATACATAGCATTCTCTGGTAACACATACCTTTTCCCATCCTTCGTCATGATTGAAGTTATGGTATTGTCATCTTTCGGATAAGTTACGGCTTTAAACGTAAACTGTAACTTCATGTTTTACCAAAATTGTCGTTTCATAAGGGGGTTAAATATTTTTTGATTTGTAATGGGACCAAGAATAGATCCTGGTGGAACGCGAATAGGCGATGGTAGAAAGGAGGATCTAAACTTTTTCTTCTCGTTCATTGTTTTAACTTCTATTTCAACCAATTGAATTTTTCCAGATAAATATGATACTATCCAGTCAGAAACTTTTCCTCTAAATCCCAACAAATGCAGTTTGCTGACCAACAAGCTATGTTTAACACAATCAAATGCCTTCGTTAAATCGCACATAATTCCGATAGGATAGAGTTTGTTTTGTTTATATGTGGTGTATGTACATCTCATTCCAAGATTATTTTCTAAGTAATGTAAAAGTATATATAAGGGTAGTAAGCTGGCCGTATTTTGTCAAGGTCATCACTGCCGCAGAAGTATGGCTACCACCATCACTAACTGAAGTCCCACCAAATCTGAAAAAAGAGTGATATTTTGCACGCAGTAGCTTGAAATCACCAGGTGGGTATTAAGTTCATGGACATACAGACCCAAATCCACCACCATTGACTACTCTCGTAAAGATTGTGGGCTAGTGACACCTTGGAGATGGTCACTCTAGCTGGGGATCCAATCGTGCGGAATCTCTAGAGAGGGAGAGCTACATCTATACAGGTTTCCACTTCTTCTGCTAGCTTGGCGTAGCTTCAAGAAAATTAATGCAGATATTCTAAGATTTCTCAAAAACCTGCAACTCGACAAAACCGTCTTTTCAAGTTAGAAAATGTTGCACGTACCCTTTAATAAAGTCAAGCTCCTCATATGGTTCATACCAATAATTTGTTCAAGTTACTTATCTGTAAGATCTCAGATACTGAGTATCTGTTCTGAACATGCTCCAATACCACCAAGTTTTAAGTTCAAAGGCTTAATGCATTTCAAATTACTACATACTTGTATTTGGGACTGTACTCCCGCAGAAATCCTGGCTACTGACACTTTGAAAAGGTCCTCTCGATTTGAAAATCCAGTCATTCAGGAGCTCTATGAGAGCTAGACCTATACAGGACTTTACTTGTTCTGCTGGCTTGGCATATCTGCAAGCAAATTAGCAGCATGCTTAATTTTACGATGAAACCAATATCCATTCATCTAAATATTCTAATATAGTTCAAAAACTTTGCGGTTAGATCGCACCGTAACCTCAACAATTGAGGAGGTTGTAAAGTGTTTTATCCAGCCTTTAGCAAAATCGTCAAGATCTTCTAACTGCGGCACATATTGCGAAATCTTTTTCACTAGCAAATTCAGTGACATCAACTAATGAAGCTTTTAATTTGTCTTGTATGTAACCTACTCTTGGAAAGTACACACACACTACATTCCCATCTTTCATCATCTCGACATTCCACCAAATTATTTCCAGTAAATTAAATAAAGACCTAATTGTTGTTTACGACCGAAATTTAATAAACATTTCATTATTGGCGAAGGGTATCGCGGCTTTGGGACCGGAAATCCCCAAGAGAATAGAAATGGAAGTAAGGAGGAGAGTAGCCTGCAGGTATTGTGTATAATATATCAACTTTCACAGGAAAGAAAAACTCTAAATTAAATTTTTGTGTCACACAGCTTTTGTAATATCTTAAAGGCACCGCCGTACACCCGGACCAGAACCTTAAGAAATACAAGGAGGAAGTTATTCGGAAAGATACAAAATAAAAAATTATTTATTACGCCCGAAGTAGAATTACGGTAGCTTAGAGACGGTAACACCGGGATATCTTGTATGGCTTGCAAAATAAACATAAAGTTAGGTTATTTACATAATAAAAACTGTATTTCATCAGTACTGAGGGTGCCGTTCCCTCTTTCTCTTTCTTTTTCATATTAAATTTTCATATTTAAACCCATTTTCTTGAAAGTTTTTCCGTCGGTAAGCCATTTTTCTTCTGCGCATCTCTTTAAATATTATCGTTTTCCATTCGTGCCTGGCGAAATCTTTTATCTGTTCATATTCGGTACGTTGGCCATGTTTCCCGCGGATATCTAGGATAACTCTTATTTGCTATGTTCTGGCAAGTTCACTTACCGCTTCAGACGGCTTTAATAACACGTCGAAGCACATTCTGCACTCAGCAAAATACATTAAAACTGCATCAGGTTTAAAAACTAAACAGGCCAGGTGGAGATAATGTTACTAGGAATTGCCGCATAATATTTTCAACATTACGGAGAAGTAGATTGTAGGATGATGTATTTTATAATGTGTGGTGAGTCCTGCTCCAAATGGTGTATTGTTTCTGGAGTTGATGTGAAGATTTTGATTTTTATTTAATAGAGTTTTCCGGCAGGTTGTTTTACGTCCTCATGTGTCATTATGTTTATTTATTTCGCCAAGATCTTAGACTGTATTGCATAATGTATCTTATGATAAAAGCTAGAGGGATATGGAAGACAATGGTGACGCATAGATCTGTCTAGTGCTGGCAAGAGCTTCGTACCTTGTGCTGTTACAACTAATTTAGATTACACAATGTATTTCTTCCAATAAAAAAGGATAGCCAGAACTTGGCCAAAATCTGAAAAGGAATATTTTTCTTTCAAAATATGGGGAGAATATGCTGGCCCATAGTTTGGTCAGAAAAGATATGGCTTTGAGTTAACTTTGTTAATGTCAACCTTGATAATTGGGGAATTTATTGACCATAAAATGAATAAACTGAAGGAAGCTGAAGGAATTAACAGCCTTGATTATTTACCAGTAGAAGGTTTACTGAATAGAGACCTAGCAAATTCTACACCACAATCCACGTTTATGATGATCATCTCTATTAAACTGATAGCAAGTAGGACCTTCTTGATTCTCTAAGGTGCATAACTACATATTTTAGTAAAATTTCAAGAAATTTTTGTGGTTAGAGGTGTGATTGCATCCTAGTCAAGGCAAAAGAACAAATGTAAATTTGGAAGGACCATGTCCTTTTTCAGGGCGTGAGAGTCAGGCTAATTTGTATGCTGCCTAGCAGATAGTGGTACCAATTCGCTGTAAAACCTTAATTGACAACGTACAAATGATAAAACAATTTCTTCTACCAACAAGTATTTTACGAACTTGTCCGGCACCCCCTTAAATATTAATTATAGTTGATGACAATGGATGATAATATCTGAAGTTGGTTGGGCTATTTCCATCGTTAATACTGCCTACTAGCTTCTACTGCCGTCATCAGGGTAGCTTTGATTTCTTTCCAAACTCATTCAGTCAATTGTTATTATATGCCACAGGTGGAATAACTATATGTAAGAAATAATATGACTTGCAGCATGTAGCATGCGCAGATCTGGATGTGCCATGTTCTGCGCGGTTTTTTTATGAGTCATCAGTTAGTCGACCTGACTCTGCAACCTTCGGCACAGCAGATCCTCGCACCTCGATAACGAATACACCGCCGTGTCATCAGCATCGTTTCTCGGCCTATGGCTAAGATCAAAGTGTAGTTATTTTCCCTCTGGTATCGTGGTTGCCGGTCGTCTGCTTGATAACGAAACATTTTTCATATCCAGGCTTGGTGTGCTTATGGCATTTGGTGTTGTAGCCATATACGCTTGCCAGGATTGTCTCTTTGTCCCATTTAATCCTGTGATCTTCTTCCCAGGGATGTTCCCCCAAGCGTAATTTCTCCATTTCCTCTCATCGAACTAATTTTCTGCGTTCTCTGATTTTGACTTGCATGGATCTGCTCGTTTCTACGATGTATGCTCTTCCTCATTTACATGGTACTTGGTATATACAATCCTTCGTGCTATGGTTCACGTTATCCGGTTTGGTTTTGGTTAGGGTTGATCTGCTCATGTCTATCGTTCGTATTGCTGTTCTAATCTTGTACTTGTTGCCTATTCTCCTGATTTTTTTTGATATACCTTTTACGTAGGGTATTACCGTTGTGCATACATTGCCTCTTTGTTCTGGATGTTGCCCCTGCTGTGCTACCTGAGTCTATTTTGCTACTGACAACGTCTTGTTTCTATAACTATTCTGCTTTAGTGCTAGCTTTTCCACACCAAAGGTAAGTGGTTCTTCAACAGTTCCCTATTCTGCATTTTTTTTCTTTAATTAACTGATTTCTTGCTTTAGTTTGATGAGGTTTGATATCTGGCCGGATGATGGAGAAGCCAAGGCTGAAACTTCATTGCCATATATTGTTAGAATGAAGTTCAATCTTTAAGGGCAACTAGGATGTCATCCACCATTATATTTCTAATTGACATTCAGGAGGTATTAAAGTTTTATTGCAAATGAGCAGTCTATATGGATCTTGGCGCTTTTAGAAATCGTTCTGATTGGTTGGTTAGGTTGCTGGCTATCTCTTGTTACTACCACCAATGAAATCTAAAAGTGCGAATACGTTTAGTCATTAAAAGTCACCAGTTCCCATTGTACACTTTGCCTATTTTCTTGAGGTAATACATCGGAGGATCATGGCCAATGAATAAATAATGGTGCTAAGGAAAGTTGTGGAAGGAATCCAGATTTCGCCCCAGTTGTCTTGTTTGGATGGTAATACCGTGAGGAGAATTCTAAAATTGAAAATCCCACTGGATATTGATCAAGTGTAGAATGTGTTGAATAATGAATCATTAAATAAGTAGTCAGGGAAGCATCCTTAGGTCTTCTTTTTCTGTCGTTGAATTCCACACAATTTAACCAAAGTAAAAAAATGGCTCGTATAGGTTGGTGCAAAAGAAATGTTCCAAAAATTCCATCGCGATACTTCTGTGAAGACAATCGTCGATACTTTGGATGAAACTAAAATGAATCAAACCTAAAGGAAGTTGTTTAAGCACGAAATGCTTTAAAATTTGCTATTGCGTTCTTCTTTGAGTACAGTTGCATCTGTTGCTACTGATGGTCAAAAAAAAACAATAAACGCTGATCAGTATGCAATAACCTATTTGTCCCAAGTATTTGATCAAATCAGAAAAAAAAACAGCACAGGTAGATCTTTAAGGCATTGGAGCTGCTGACAAAAGTGCTGGCAAAAAGTAAAGTGTGTTTTCTGGTAATCATTTTGAGAATCCGAATGCTTTTATCATTCAATACAATCTGAGTCGATGTAGTTGGTCAAAATCCATAATGAGTGCATACTTAAAAGTCTAACATATTCAAGTTTAGATCATATCCACAAATTTGCAAAGGTTAATAAGGGCTTTTGTGGGTAGCCAGAAAATGTTGGGCCATAATTTTTAATTAACTCTAGCTGTTGATTTTAGATAATTTTGTCGTAGTAGGTGGTGGTATTGTTGCCAAAGTACAGAATTTGGAAGCAGATTCTTCATTTGTGAGATTGTTATTGGAAGATTTACCGACTCCGACTCTTTTCATTTATAAAAATCGCAATCCATCAAACAGATGAATAAAGTTTAGTAATGTCATCAGTCATGACATCTTGGTTAAGAATTTCTGTAGCCAGTATAGATGGCAGTGCGAATAACAAAGTCAGAAGAGATATAATTTAGGGAGAAATATCACAAAGCCTACATCAATCCCTAATGGTTTCCGATTTTAATATGGCCGCTTTCAACATTAGTAGCAGCTTCAATTATGTACCAAACAATTAGCTTATATTACATGCATGTATTTGTAGAGAAAATTCCTACCGCTGTAGTCTACATCCTAAATGGATAGCAATTAGAACCACACAATGTAGTACAATGGCTGATACAAAAAAACATGCTACCCATTATCTAAAATGCATCTCCGTATCAGTGCTCTTTCAGTATTTAATTACAGCACTCTCAACTCATCTTGCACATCCAGGACTAAAACGCATAACATACGACTTTGTATTAATTCAGCTCAACCACCATAACGCATCGCTTTATGTTCGTTACATATAATTACCTCTCTATCCATTCGTTTTTTTTAATTCTCCGCAGCGCACACATGAGAACAATTAAACATTTTAAATGTCCTAATTAACAAGAGATGGCAGTAAGAGATGTTAATTTTTTCTTCCTTTTTTTAAGAAACGAAATATATACGTCAACCCCTTTCGTCGCTCTCTCCACACACATTTATATCCCCTTTTCATTCCGCCCAACATCGCAATCCTACTACTCCGTTTCATTTAATCGTGGCCGAAAAGGCACTTAAACGTATTAAAATTGTAAGTGTTACCCGTTCCCACGCAACTAGCAAGCGAAGAAAAACTGTTTCGGCCCGGTTTGTTGTCGCAGACGGTCCAATTAACACCACCCTCATTGGGACGACACATTATCTAATTATCTTAATTTTTATGGTTGTAATTTAGACTTCGTTTAGGCGAGTGGCAACGCTTCCTCCTCTCCTTCCTCTTCCTTTCGTGTACGTCCTTTACTCTTCCGGAATCTATAAATTCTTCCCTTTATGGGGTTCTAAATGATTTTATTAGATATATACGATGATTATTATATATTATGAGCCTTCTAGGAAGCTATGGGCGTAATAGGAAGCCGTAAAAGTGTTATTAAAGTGATGAACTTATTTTATTATTATTTGCGTAGTTATTGTTGCGGTGTCTAGTTTTGTTGGTTAAGTTTAGTTTATTATTGTTTTTTAGTTAGTATTGATAAGTGGTATTAACTTCTTATAAAAATTAATTGACTATACCTAATACTTTAGTTCTAGCTTTATAAATTTGTGTGTGTAAAATGTTTCATGGTGTTGTTAGATACACCTCTTTTTTGTAAGTGCAACTGTGCGATTAAGTTAAAGCTAAACTGGCTATAAAACACTACACTATAGCTCTAGTGTACATATACCATTTCCAAAAAAATAAATTGAATAAAGACAAAAAAAGCAGCAAAAAAATATTTCAAGGATTCTGCCACGGTGCTTCTGCTGAGGCGAACACTGTCTTTGGATGTTCTGAAGTGGACCAAATCCAACAGAACATGTTGGTCCACGAGTGCTTTAGAAAAAATCGTTACTTTCTTCTTTCAGTAAAACTGTATCTAAATCAAACAGAACAGCAAACATTGAACTGATGACTGATTTGCGTATCTGCCTGGCATGACTTATTAGTAGAGGGCATTGAGGCATCTAGGGAGCAAGTTTCTGAGACATCCACATTAGATTGTAATAAATGTTTTCAGCCTACTGCCTCTGCATTTCCTCTATTGGACTTAAAAACAAGTCAAGAGGTAGACCAAAAGGAAGGCATAAAACAAATCTTACAGTCAAGGAAAAATTGCAAAAGCATTAAAGATCAGGAAGATGCTGATGCTATTATATTTCAAGACCTGGGCCGCTATGGCTGCAAAAGACTGTGAATTATCAAGACTAGGAAAAAATCTCTCCAAAGAACTTAAGCAGCTGGCACCAAATGAAGGTAGCGTATTCTACACAAACCACTGAATTTTCTCCAAGCTGTTCTCCACACCCCACTAACACTAAAGCTGCTATTAATTGGTTTTGTTTTGAAATGGAAACCAACTATTCCAAATTCTGTTGTCCCAAGAATGTACTGCTACCAGGTATTAAGTCACCGACTAACCTAATATCACAATGGTAAGTGACATACTACAAGAACTTCGCGATCAAACAGGAAATCCTTTCAATCCAAACCTCATTAGCGTTTGTAAATGCAATTGAGAATCTCCAGTTAGAGGGCGGCAAAATTCTTGACGAGTGTTCACTCTTTCCGATTACAGTCCATCACTGTACTGTTTGATTGCTACTAAACTAAGTGGTTAATCTTTTCACAAAGATAAACTTCCTTGCATGTCCCAGGTTTGGTCACTTCCAGGAGGCTGAGGTCTATGCCTAACTAATTTCTTCCGCGACCACTCAGGTTGGGATCTCTGGCTATGCTAGCCACCAAAATGTGGAGAAAAGACAAGTTTACTACCACTTCAACAGCTGCTAGTGAGTAGGTTCTCATGGCCCCAATTATGCATGAACATGCTAATCTTTGCACTATGAAGGAATTAACTCTCACGATGGCCAGACCCGTTCTTTAGCCCCAATCGACTGCCTCGTAAGTTATCATTGCTCTTACTATTGCTGTATACATCCAAAGCAATATTTATGGAGTGCATCCTCAATCATTTCCTGCAAAACCTCTAAAAATTATTAGGATTTATGTATTTGCCTTCCCAATCTATGTCTTACCTATCTATTTTAATAGAAATTGGAATCGCCTTGAAATTGGATTCCCTATTTCTTGTGAATGCTATTAATGTAGTCTTGGAGATGTAGTAATTGGCACCACCTTTGAACTATGCCCCAGAGGGTGTTTCTAAACTTTCCTTTTCATAAATGAGTATGTCATTAGCATACCCTTGGGAATATATACCTAGTTTAGTCAAATTGCATTATATTGTATCGTAAAAGAAAGGTCGTGCAGGCTCTATAACCTCACCTCACTGCCACCTATAGATCTATTGTGAATACCCCATTCCTTTAGTACCCTTCTAACCCGATGTACTTAACGAATCCCAGGATTAGTCTGGGTGCCAAGGCCTTAATCTGATCAGGCGCTACAGTCGCCTGTCCTAGATGCTGAAACCTTCGCCAGCCCAGTGCCTCGCATTCGCAAAGTATATGCTCGGCTGTTTCAGATCTCAGTTCGCAAAAGCGACACATGTCTTGATCAGCTTTGCCCATCCTTCTGAGATGGTACTTTAGAGGGCAATGGCCAGTAAGTAGGTACGTGTGGGACCTTAAGTCTGATTTTCTTAGATCGAGAAGTTTTTTATTTCTATTTGGCGAGCAGTTGATGAATTTCTTCGCCTATGTTTATCCGGGTGTTTTCTTCCAGAGGGATGCGATTTCTTCTGCTTTCCAGTCTTTAAATTCCTTCTTGAGCTGGTGTTTTGATACACTAAAGAAGTGTTCGGTTCCAATGAACTGCATGGTTGCGGCTTGCCTTGCAAGTTCGTCCGCCATGTCATTTCCTTTGGTGTTCGTGTACCCTGGAACCCACATCAGGGAAACTCTGGTGTTTGTGGCCAGTTGCGTCACATTCATCCAACAATCCCAGACCAACTTAGACTCAAACCTGTGAATAGCTAGAGCTTTCAGAGCGGCCTGGCTATCGTTGCATATATAAATGTTGGCATCCTTTAGGCCTTTGTCTAGGTTTTCTCGGATGCAAAGATCTATAGCATGTATCTCCGCTTGAAAGATTGTTGGAGATGCACCTAGGGCCCTGGAGAGGTTGGTCCTTGGTTGTCCGGTTAAGTCACTATCTTTAAATCGATGTGATCGATGTGCCGGTGGGCACTGAGAACTGCAGTTCTTTTAATTACAAGGTGCAAGGATGCTAATTGCAGTAATACCTCCATTGAGGACCTGACCGGTCTGAAGGCCACCGACCCACCGCTCAGGTGCGCCGTTATTCTGCGGCTTCCTAATATTGGTTGTGTCCACCTAATTGTGGAAGGCTCCAGACCCCTACGCGCCATAGCTCTTGCCATCGTATCAAAGGAGGTGTTGTCAAAGGCACCCTCTACGTCAATGAAGGCACTTAGCGCTATTTCTTTGTTAACAAAGGCCCCTTTAATCTGTCCAATAAGGGCAGTTTCTGTAGATTTGCCCACTTGGTAGGCACACTGGTATCTGTGAAGGGGTCTGTTTACTAGATACTCCCTGCTGATATAACCGTCAATAATCTTTTCCATCATTTTTAGAGCAAATGATGAAAGGCTTATGGGGTGATAGGATTTAGGCATATCCGCTGGCATGTTGCCTGACTTTGTGTGAATACCACCATAACGCCTCTCCACACTTGTGGAATATACCCACGAGCAAAGCTTGCTCTAAAGAGTTTGGTCAAATTCGGTAGTAGCATCTCCGAACCCTGCTGCATCAGGGCTGGGAAGATGCCACGTTCTCCTGGAGATTTGTAGGGTTTGAATGCGCTAATTGCCCATTTTACCCTCTTATATGTGAAGATTTTTCTCGAGAGGCCCAGTTCTAGACCACGCGGTCTTACAGCTACCTCTTTTAGCCATCCCATTTCTCCCCGGTCTTGTCAAATTGCATAGTTATTCATCTACTGTCAAGGTCCATATGAATGGGTGAGCATCTCCGCTTTGTGGACCTCCTCTGGTCGTACTAATGGATATGGTTTTATATCTCACTTCAGCAGTTAAGATATCCAGATGGTTGCGCTTTCTGTTTTCTTGACAGACTTGTTCGGAGTGTGTCAAAAGCATCATCTAGGTCTGGAAAGACGCACACTGCAGTTTCTTTATTCTTTAGTGATTCCTGAATTTGAACTGTTAGCTTCATTAATGCAGTCTCAGTCGATTTACCTATTTGGCAGTCATCCTTAAGCAGTGGCACCAGCTCGAAGATATCTATCCTGATATAATTGGCTACCGCCTTTTCCACTGTTTTTAGAAGGAATTAAGTTAGGCTGATGTTGATATGAAAGTGACTCTTCTCCAATCTTCTGGTATATGTCTCGGTTGTAAACTGCACCATTTTGCAAAAATAATTGAAGAGTGCATCAACTTCTTTCTTATTCTCATACTATAATAATCTCAAGTTGTTGTTAAATACACGCCAGTTATAGGGGAGACAAAAAAAGAAAACGAAGCCCAAAAAAAAAACTCATCAGAAAAAAAATCAAACATATACAGCTGAGAATGAATGAGAAAGATTACTCCGCAGCCGTACGGCATTCACTGTATTATTCTCGTGCGTTGTTGCGGCGATAAAATTCACTAAATCATTGCATAAAATCGAGCACAGTCCTGAGTAAACACGGGCCCGTAAAGGAGCGCCGGTTACCCCCGTACACCGATTTGTTATTTTCACGACCAATAAAAAGCGCCCTCTCTCACTCTTTTTATTTAGCATGCATCTATCTGTTCACCGCCGTCGATCGATCAACTTGACACTAGATTTGTGTTATCCGCGACTGGTCCGATATTTATCTCGTGTTCTATATTCGTTTCGCATCGTTTCTTCCATTTGGGAGTTTTTTTTTTGCGGAAAGCTCGTTCCACTGACGGTATTGCAGCAAAAAGTTGCCCGAGAAAAAGATCTCGTGTGTATTCAACATATTTCTCCGCCCTTTATCATCAAGGATATTGTCTCTGTTCAGAATTTAAGTGGAAAAATAATAATATTTGAAGATTTTTTTATCTTAAGCGGACTTTCTTTTCATTTTCTGGATTACAAAACTGTCCTCTTCGTCCCCTATTCAGCCGCCTCAAACTGGGCAACCCACTCAAGTCACAAATGCGTTGCTATGTTTACAGAACACATTTCTAGGTATACAACATTCGCCAACCCATTTCGTTCGCAACATCTATCAATGTGTAGACACAACAACGATGCGAATATATTTTTTGCTCACGTGATACAGTCGCATAATCAAAAGGGATAATTAACGATAACGACTTCGAATTTCTACCGGTTAATTAAATTCCAAATTAACTGCTTATTGAGCAGTGTTAGTTGTTTATTAATTAAGCATTGTTCGTGCTTCGTTAGCAACGGCAGAAAATGAACTCCGGATGACTTTAAATCATTCCCGATAATTACCTGCCAGATAAAAAAAAGAAGGAGGTGTTCGCTGGACGACAATGTTCATTTATTTCAATTACAGTATTCGTTCTTTAAGAGATTGGCGCGAACAAAGGCCGGTAATCAACGGATAGCGTAATATCTTCGATAGCTCGAACGTCCAACGATGAAGTTTGAAAACCATCGACGCTTTCCGAGTGAAGTAAAAAGGTAAATGGAAAAGGGAATAGAAGAGTAACGTCGCTTATTAAAATGCGCGTCGTGTAGCTGTGCGCGTTGAAGATGAAAAAGTATCTGTACGGCAGAAAATTGCAATTGAAAACGTGCAAATTAACGTGGAGCTTGCAATTCGTACCGGGAAAATGGCTTTTTATGGGATATTTAAGTGAGAGTTAATTAACAAGTGTAAATTACGACGTGAAAATTGAGTTGTATTGATTAATGCCGGTCAATTAGCATGTCAAGCATGTGAAAGTAATAAACTAATTAGTAGTTCGTTGAATAATAATTACATAGACGAGTCGGTTTCAAAAAATGAAGCTGGAAATATTGTTTGTAGCTTTGAACAGGCCTTCGACTCTGTAAAAAGGAATGTACTTATGGCAGCACTAAGATAACTAGGTATAGGGGGCAAACTGAGTAGATTAATTGCCAGTTCAAACCCTAAAAGAAGTTTTGGAGACATTACACGGGCTGCATACTTTTAGCTAAGCAATTCTTCTTGCTTAAGTTCCCATTAATATCTGTCACAAAAATTTGTAACAAGAGAAGCCAATATACGCCAGCCAAGATGATCTAATTCAATTGGAACTACCAGCACTATAAGCAAATCTCAGAAATCTATTTCCTACTTATTTTGCTGGAAGTTTACGTTCTTATGGCGCTTCTATCTGGACATCAGGAGTTCTGGCAAATTATAATACATACTTGTCAATAGTATTTATGCTAAGGTCCTAGATCGCTTTTGACATAGTCTCAAATATTTTGTTTGGAATTCTTAGTTGGTTGGATACTTCTGTTAGTACAATTCGAAAGCTGTAGATTAAGGGCAGCTCCAATACAGGGACGCATAGGTGAAGGTGATTGTTGCTAATGCTTTATTCCAGCTACGGCATATCGCTGGTCTGGTGGAGTCAGGTACCAACACCTGAAGCATTTCAACAATTTGGAACATCCCACAAAGAGAAAATCGTGTAAAACATGTAAGTAGTCTGTTACAAAGTGGCAATATGTCAGTCCAAGCGATTTGGTATAAAATTTCTTTTTATATGATGGGTTTCAGTATTTTCTGAACTCTTTTCCAATACAAAGCTTTAATGTCTCAGACAATAGGGTCTTCAGTTTGTATGGTTATCCTTGCAGAGTAAGCTTTCTTCTTTGGGAATCGCATTAATTTCTGACACCTTCCATAACCTAGATACCATAAGATTTTGGTTTTGAGGTTCTGTCAACAATTCTGCTGTAAGTAAATCCAAACCTCGAGCCCTCTTAGCCTTCCTATATGTTATTATATCAAAATTTTAGTTTCCTGAGGAAAGGTTAATCTAGTGATTGTGCTATGTATATTACCTCTTGCCCTCGTATTGAGGTACCTAATCACCATCATGATTTATTCGTGATCAGTCTTAACTGCTGATTGGCACTAATTTTTGCTTGCGAGACTTCCTGTGGTCTATTTCTTTTTTGTGGGTTGTCCTGCAGCAAGCACTATTTTGTTATTTTTTTGTGGAGGCAGCATCGGATTTTCTACCAGTATGACTAGCACACTACTCACTATCGCTTGCAGCATCTAAATTTTGTGCGTAAATGTGGGAATATGAATTTGTTAGAATATAACGTCAGTCTATATAGTGTTGCACTATTAATTGTATCCCAACAGGGAATGCCAATTCGACTAAGCCGTTGCCACAAACATTTCCGGTAAATCTCAAATTTTACAGCATAGGGACTATCCTACAAATGGCCAGTCCTTCTTCTCTTTCTGATTATCGCGTCGTCTTAAAGATTTCAAGTTTTGTGTGTAGTGTACGTGTTTATATTAAAGCCCAATAATGAAATAAGTACAAAATATTACTTCCTTACAATTTGAAGCTCACGTCAGAAATAAATTCCCTGATTTATTTCAAATACTCTTCCACAATCAAAGAGTCATTGTAGTGGGAACTTTGCTATATGCGCTACATCGGTGACATTCTACTATCTGCATCTTCGTCACGGTAACCAGACAGTTCGGAATTTCATATTTGCGCACGTAGACCGACTGAAATCGGGAATTCCATGTAAGCACTCAGTCGATACGAGGACGAGTACGAGTACGACCCTCTCTCGCTTGAATCCCTACCAACTTTGCATGCACTCAAACTGAATTCTTCGGCGAAGATAAAATCAAATATAGACGTTACACCTCAAACACAGCACATACACGCCGCCCGGTACCTGTGTGTGTGAACGTGTTCTGGCTGTGTACTTTTGATGGTGGAGATACGGTTTGGCAAGGAATTTTCTCCCTTTTCCGCGAATTTTCTTTTCTCCGCTAAGTGTAACAGAAACTGATGGTTTGCTTATGTTTGCTTAGGGTTTCTGTATTTTTGATGTCGCCGAATCGTCTCGTACGAAGGCGTACGAAGTGATTTCGTTTTGCAAATTGCAATACTTGGCTTATTCGAGAATACATCGCACAGTCGATTCAATACAGATCAATACGTACTCCACTTCTTTTTATTTAGTCCAGAACTGGATTCAAATCTGTTTTCATTTCAACGAAGAATACTCGACTGTACTGGGCAGGAAACTGATCTTTGTTTAATCGATACAGTCGCAAAAAGTTCCAGAAAATATTAATTTTCTAAACTGCGGAAATTACGTCATAGTTAAAAACTTGACAGTTGCTACTTTCGAACTAAATCGAACTATTTCCCGGAAATTAATTACTCCATTAATTAAGAATCCCACTGGATATTTTCCAGTAATTATAACAGGCAAGTACTCCCGACACTCCAGCCAACACTTTGTCTAATTAACGGCGCACTCCGATGAAATACCAAGGAAGAAATAAACCGGTTTCAGTGCAACTCACCAAGTAGCAGGGCGGCCGCCCAATGTATCGGTCATTTTCCAGAAATGCCGATCGCGAAGTCGTAACGAACCGGCGACCGGCAACAAGAACCCAACCGATCGATTTGAAAATATTTAGAAAACCTACTCTTTCATCACGCAGTTAATTAACTTTTCTCCGCTGCGCCGGTTCAATTCGAGAAAAGCTAATTTATTTCGACTCCTTCGCCGGGAGAGACACAGCAAAATAATCCGACAGGAACGCGGGTGGAGAGACCGTAGATATAAATTAAAATAATTAACGTAAGTACAGTTTTCTTCCGACGAAGTTGCGTTCTCCCTTTCTCGGTGTTTTTTCGTTCTTTTTTTTTACTACCATCATTTTCCATCGTCTTTGCTCGTTTTTTTCGTTCTTCAGTTTCCGTCGTGGATTTTTGTTTTTCTCAGTGGCGTCTCGTTAAATAAAGGAGACCGAGTACCACCTATGGTAACAGAATTCCATAAGCATAGCATCTTTGAAGTTGAACCTTCACCAATACATTTCTTGAACAATTGCTGCTTATCAAAGCTAAAGATGAGGTGAGCTTCTTGCAAATGTGAAGCTATTCGTTTCTCTAGAAAATGGAATCCCCCGCCGACCACCATCTCAGTCGAGGGTGAGCACCTCCCATGGAGTCCGCAAGTCCGGGCTGTGGGAATTATACTTGATACCAAGCTCGTATTCCGGCAGCACTTCTCGAGTGTCAGTTCCTTCGGGCAAGGGCCATTCTGTCGCCACTCCTCTGACGTAAAAGCTCTCTCAGGTTGAAAAGCAAACTACACACGGTGTTTCTTCGACCGATTCTTACCTACGGCGCCCTACTCTGGTCCAGTACCAGCATGTCTTAGATTAAGCGGCTTAATACACTTCAGAACAGGTTGCTTCGAATGATTGTCGGAATTTCCTAGTTTGTGTCCAACGTCCAGATACATAGGGATCTGACAATTGCACCATTTAATGAATAGACCATGGCACTGAGAAAAACCCTTGAAAGAGCTTCTCGGTCGGAAAAACAGCTCATAGAGCACCTCCCAAGACGCCTGCTTGTCCTTGGCTAGACGAGCCCACAACGTGAGGACTCGTGAGTTTCACGCCCGAAGAGGCTTAAGACCGCTAAAACAAGGAGGACAAGATGGTTAAAGGGCCCAGCGGCCAACCTTGGCAGAAACCGAAGACCTAATCGAAGTTCTATCTGAGCACCATCTGTGGTGAGAGAATTCCATTAGCATAGCATCTTTGAGCTTGAACCTGGACCAATACATTTCTTGAACAATTTCTGCTTATCAAAACTAAATTTTGTCGTTTAAATATGAGGTGAGGTTCTGGCTGAGTATCATCTATGGTGATAGAATTCCATCCACCAATCCATTTCCTAAAAAATTGCTGCCTATCAAAGCTTAATTTGGGCGTTAAAAGATGAAGTTCTACCTGGGTACTAGTTGGTATTCCTATCAGCTCAGTATATGTTCTCCAGTAGCTAAACTGTTGTATCAAGTATACTTATTACATCAGCTGGATAACGACTGGATGATCAGTTTTAAATTGTCCTAAAAATTGCAGAAACTGACAAAGGCGTAGCTTGGGGAGGCCAGTTTGAATCAAGTTGTGTATGGTGCTTTGCCAGAAAGCTCCTAATTCTTTTGACACTCTGACAATAAAATTAATAACTCATGTCTTAACAACAGCTTGCAGGCTGTACCTACTCCTACATGTAATCTTGCCGTATTGGCCATGGAATTTAGGAAGTAGAAAGCCAAACTCAGAAGGAACGTACTAGGGTTCCAACGCAAGAATATTGTAACTGGTTTTCTAGGAGGAGGGGGGAGGGGGTGGCGTTCACAGGAAGAAAAAAACAATCAACGAGTGATATTGTAGATAGTTAGTCTGAGAGAGTGATATGCTCCAGCTATTGCATTTTGCAACTTTATTAAGTATAGAATTGTAGGGCTTTTAAAATAATATTTTTGCAATGTATTGCGTGAGCTTTCAATCCAACAGCAACAAGGAATATATTTCTAGTTAGACGAAGAGGTGACTCATAAAAGAGTTAGAGTCATACAAAGGCTAGCTATATCGTCAAAACTCTCTAAGGAAATTGATAGATCAGAATAGTGCTTTAGTTTTATGGTCTCCAGGATAAACCCACTTCACCTCTAACACAATCGTTGATTACGAAAAATTCGGCCACCAATTATAAAAAGTTTTCAATTATTTGTGCTAATTTTCATTGAAAATTTTTTTAAAAAAATAGTATTTGAAAACCATTTTTGACATGACTTATGAACAAATGGAACAACTGTTATAGCACATTGTCATGTCCTTTCCAGGAAAAATTTTACTTTTTTCGTAACTTGAGGGAGGATTGTGGGGGAGGGGGATGAGATCCCCTTTATAATCTAATTATGTACGTTTTCCCCACTCGTAGAACTTCAATCCAGGAGAATAAAAATTTATTAAAAAAAGTGACTGGTTTTGTAAATCGATTTTAATTGAACTCAGGTGCAGGGAACCATCTGGGTCGGTTGAATGAATATTGGATACAATTGTATGCAATAAGACTTGATAATTTAATTAAACAGCTATTCGACTTTACAGACTTTGTCTCGCAATGATGAGGTAACAATTTGAAGGTTGTAGCAGTAAATAATTATTTTGGTATACCGAAAAAAATTCCAATGGCTATATCATCGTTCTGTATTATGTGATTTTCGTTTTTTATATCTGACAAATGAAAATCACAAAAATTAAACGTCTAAGACTACATATTATGTACATTCAGCAATGCAAATTACCAGAAAAAAATTAAAGATAATCACAGTTTATACAAATTTTTGTATGTCACAGAGTTTGAATGAGGTTACTATGAATCGTGGCTTTAGCAATAACAAGAAAGATGGGTTGCTATTGGAGTGAAGACGTTTTTTAAATGTATTCCTGAAAATAATATCGAGAGAAGATTAATTTTAAATGTTGTTCAATGTAGCAAATGCGTAGAGCAACCTATACTAATTTTTAGCTGTATTTTTTTCTATTTTTCTTTAGCTAGTGACGTAAACTATACGCATCAAAAAAAATAATTTGAATTGCTCTATGCAGTGTGTCAGAAGACGTTTAATGATTTATATATCATTAAAATTGTTAATAAAGACGTAATAGTCCCTGGAAACCTTTATGGAATACTCCAAATAAATATGCCCATCATTGCTCCATTATGAAGACTATGGTTTGATGCCTTATCGTAGATTGAATAAATTATTTACCCATTGATCTATGTATTTTCCAAAACTTTCAGCCTAGACCACTCACCCATTTGCATCATTAATAAAATATTATGTGTAGTCGTGGTGGCTACTAGTGAATAGCTTTAGCACTACTTTTATCGGCGAACACTTGCTAATACAAAGTTCTCTTTTGTGGCTCCAAAATATATTTCTTCAAAAGTTTGTGCTCGGCCCCCAAAATGTAGTCGTCTTCATTTTCTTTTCTTTTGTTCTGGCTCTTCACTAATTGATCTTATTCCATTTTAGGTCTTCTCCTGTTGCATCATTTTGTAGCAGCAATTATGGCTTTCATTCATGGCCAAGTTCAACAAGATTGCTAAATACCTTCTTTGGCTTCCAATTGATTTACTAGTGGATATATGGTCCACCCTTTTAAAGGTGCCTTAACAATGTTCTGTTCTTCCTTTTCGTTCCTGACTATAGGAGCCGATTTAGTTGGCCAGCACATCCTGTCCGTTGGGAGAGCTGAATTTAGTTGACCCCATACAAACCCCGACTATTCTGTAGAGTGGGCCGATCTAGTTGGCCTCTTCAGAATCGCCACCGTCCGTTCGCAGAGTGGGCCGAATTTAGTTGGCCTCTACGGAATCACCGTTCCAGACGCAGAGTGGGTCGATTTAGTTGGCCTCTGCGTTTCCCTCCGGTGAGGTGTCGAGATTTTGTTGACCCCCACAAGCACACTGTTATCCCGTATATGACTGTTAATATAATTAATATTTAGCAGGTTAATTTTCACCTATTCGAAGGAAGTTACCTGGACACCTGGCTCGTACCTTGAGTAAGCATTGCTTGTACTTTTTATTATTGTATATAAACTTATCGTATCGTGCTGTCAGATGACAGACTCATCGCAGTGCCCTATCTAGCGAGCCCCTTCGCAACTTAGAGTCGAACGCGGTACGCAGAGGTTAGAGGTGGCGCGTTAGTTCAGTACTGTCACTGTTACTTGGTTTTTTAATTTAAAAGGAATTAATAAAAAGCCCGCATATACGATAATTAAATAATTAACAAATTAATAACATTAATGCAAGACCAATAGAACCTGTAGAGAAAGTATTAACTAACAGATGGCGCTACCATATTGAATTAAAAAAGGCAGTTTTGACATCTATTTACGAAAAGTATAGGCATAGAATGTCAAAGGTTAGGAGGAACAGAATTAATATTCGATCTAAATTAGTCCTAGATTAAATATACGACATAATAAAATCTGTAACGACACGAGCCGCCACTGACTTCCTTCCGAAGCCCCCTCCCCATAACCACTTTCAACAGAGTAGCCATCCTTCAACTCTGAGTGCGCTTTTCCTGTACTTATTTAATTTTATTCCCGGTCCGTCTTTTCTTCGGTCTCTGTTTATTTTTTGTTGCCCCCCGAGATAGCGGGAGAGAGAGAGAGAGAGACTGGGTAGGAGTAAAATTAAGAATGACTAAGGTCGCGCGGATTCGCGACAAGCCATTCTTCTAATTACGTACTTCCTGCTTTGCTTACCGGTTTAATGCAAATTTCACCCGCTGCGAAAACCGAGGCGGCCCCAACGTTGTAGGCCTTTTACGAAACGGAGTTGATCCACGCATTGAATAAATATTTATTTCGGTCAGATCAAAAGCTACGTATTTGTCCGTTTCGTAAATGTGTTTTTTTTCTTCGGGGGTGGATTATTTTGCCGACTGTATTATCTCAGGATAAATTTCAATGATTATGCCTTTTATATGGTAGTAAAGGGTCTAAATTTATTACAATCGGAACCAAATTTGACCCAATTCTTTAGCGGAAATACTTGATTCCTAGTCGTCGGAACACAATACAAGATTAAATAGACTTACAATGTTAGGACGTACGTAAAAAGGCTTTCCCTTCTTTTCGTTCGTACGGCTCTTTTCTGGATTATTGTCAATTAGGAATGAATGAATTGGGACGCGGCTTATTTTTCCCTCCATCTTCTCTCTTTTCCGAAACGTCGGAACACAATTAAGCGGACGTACCGCCGAGTTCCTGCACTCCGTCGACGGGCGGTGCAAACCAAATAGTTTAATTCTATTACACGGTAATCTCGGAATTACTTCCGATATTACAAAGTGGATTACAGCGCATTCGATGCTCTGAAATTGGGCGACGTTCGGCGAAGCGAACTAGATTATAAGCGGGAGTCGAAGCGAGTATTAACGTTAGCGTTATCAATAGCGGTGTTAATAGCGTTGCTGATATATGAAAAATGTTAACATGTTAGGTTAGTGTAAGTACGTAGATTGAGGGAGTAATGCAGATATTCAGGATTGATATACACTTGCTGCAATTCCACCATGGTTTCAGAGCAACGCAGACAGCGTGGTGGAATTACTTGCATTCTGAAAATAGTTAGTATTCATAAAAATATCTTTGTGAGGCAAAGCGCCTGTACTCGCATGGGACTGATCTCTACTAACGACTATGTGGTGTTTTGTAGTTTGTACGTGTATGTGAAGCACTTTGCTCAATATAAACGAGTGCGGTGAAGACAATAATGGGCTTCAATATTGCTGCTCCACTTTCCATATAAATGCAAAAATTAATAACGAGATATTTGCCACTGAGCTCCATTTAACCAAACCAGGAGTGGGAATTAGGATCTGTAGGCCAAGATGCGAGGTTTTGATGTGCATGGGCACAAGCCCAACAATCTGTCAAGCAGAAATACATACTATCATGCAGTGTTCCCTGGAGCAGAAGCTGTACTAAAAGCTCTAAGGCTATTTGATTCGAAGTTAACTTGTGATTGTCTACTCACCCTCAAAGTTCGGACACAAAAAAGACAATTATTCTGGGTGCCAAGCCATTGGGGAGTGAGGACAAGAAGATCGCTAATGGTTCAAAGCAATTCTGTAGTCGCAGCACAACCCACGTCACAACTAATTTCCAGCAGTGCAGACCTGAACAAAAAATATCATACTGACTCAACATTTCCAAACTAAGACAGTCAAAAAAGTTTATTACTTTGTCAGCCACCATGGTTAAATCGGTGCTGGACCTCAACAGACGAAAGCTTAGCATGATCACAGTTTTCTTCACTCGCCATGGCCCTCTGAAGTATCACCTCAAGGAGATATACCATACATTAGAGGTTATACACACCTATTCTGGGTGCGAGATCATTAGATGTGAGGACAAGAAGATCGCCGATTGGTCAAATTAATTCCCTGGTCTTAGCACATGCCATGTCAGAACTCATTTCTAGCAGCGCAGGACTGATCAAAATATTTCGTACTGACTCAACATTTCTAAACTAAGAAGACAGTCAAAAGAGTTTATTACTTTGTCAGACACCATGGGTAGGCCGCTACTGGACCTCAACAGACGAAACTTTAGCCTCATCACAGTTTTCTTCACTCGCCGTGGCCTTCTGAAGTATCACGTCACGGAGATATACATTAGAGGTTATACACAGCTATTCTGGATGTCAGACCATTGTATGCGAGGGCAAGAAGATCGCCAATGGATAAAATTAATTCTCTGGTCTTAGCACATGCCATTTCAGAACTCATTTCCATCAGTCCAGGACTGATCCAAATAATTCATACTGACTCAACATTTCCAAACTAAGACAGTCAAAAGAGTTTATTACTTTGTCAGCTACCATGACCAAATCGCTGCTAGACCTCAAAAAATGAGACCTTAATAGCATCATCACGGTTTTAGTCACTGGCCATGGCCCTCTGAAGTATCACCTCAAGGAGACGTACATTAAAACAACAGATTTCTATGCACCCTACGACCTGAAACAGTCTTACTTCACAAGGACCGATGTTAGAGCCATAGCCACCATAAAGATTCTCAACATCTCCTAAAGTGTGGACATCAATTAGGACCAAACATAGGTTAGTGGTGTTGACAGTAGTTCCCATTGGTGGTAGTACATTGAAGCAGCCCAATCTGGCCATCTGGACACACACCAGTAATCTAATCTAATTTAATCTGACAAAACAACAATTAAAGACTAGGAGGCTCAACTGCAAGAGCACACTAGTGAACCGAATAATTTAAATACAAAAATTTCTGAAATGCAAGGAATATCAGAGCGTTTTTAGATTTTTTTTTGAACTGCAGCTTGAAAGTTTATAATAATAAAACAAAATTTGACAGAAATCAATTGTCGGAATTGACCTGTGTCATAAAGTGGCCATTCATTGATGGCCGTCAATGTAATGTGTTTTCTCACAGTTTTTATGGACGAAATCATGCTTATATGACAATTTTGCCAGGACCTACTGCCAATTATGCTCTTCACAACGTCAATAAGGCACTTAACCCAACTCATTCAATTCTAGATACAGAACTTAAACTAAATTTATTTAAGGATACGTACCTATTTAAACTCCTGGACTTATGATGCAGTAGAAGAGGATTCAGGCCGATCAGTTTAAAGACAAACTCTAGTTTTCCGGAAAATATGCCTTTTTAGAGCTTGAGGTGATGGTCAAAGAATGGAAAAAGTGAAGTTTTGCTAACCTAATATGCATTAAGTCTTAATGAAACATACTTTCCGTTTGGATGATTACATCATGAAAATAGTCTTTGGCAGAAAATCTATGGAAGAAACTAGCAATATCCTCTATAGGGATAAGGAGTCCATAGTTTTATGAAAATAATGGATGGTGTAACAATCCATTTAAGTTTTTGACCTTGTCCCTTACAAGAATTTGTTGATATCAATTCTTGGTGGTGCTTTCAGCAAAATGAAATTGCTTGCCATGCCACAAATAGGACAGTATTTATGATAGGAAAGACTTATTTCTGCATAAATTGGTATCAAAGGAAGGCAACATTAGCTGGTCATCAAGAAGTCCAAACAATTTATAGGATCTCTTATAAGATTATCTTAAGAGAGAGCCATTACTTTGGTTTCGATTTTTCGCTAATCTTTACTTAGAGCACCCTGAAGTATAAGTGTAATGAAAAATTTAAACCGATAGCGAAAAGGACTTCGTAGGGGTTATATAATCCCCAATCCAGGCACATTTTCCACAGACAAAATCCAATTGACGGTGCTCAATTCTGAAAAAAAAAGAAAAGGACTTCAACTCTTCTTCCATTGAAAACGTGGATTCATTTGCCTGTGTACGTTGTTCTACGATCTCATAGAATGGTTCCCATCACTTTCTAAAGCTGTTTCCAAATGTTTGAATAGTTTCCATCCATGGCTTGTGCTTGTTTGGTTGCATCCTCTGAATTTCTGGATTTTTTTTTCTGTCACTAAGCAATTTTCTAGGTTTGTTCTGGTCCTTGAACGTGAGACGCAAGTGCAGGTGATAAAAAGCGTTCTGGTTTTTCCATGATGTTTTGGATTTGTCAGATATTTGTTCTGGTTCAATACCAACAAGTATCCACAATTGCTGCAAACCGTCAGGAAGCCTTCATGCTCGTTCATCCTTTCGGACAAAGTTTGATTGGTGTAAAACACATGGCCGTTATCATATTTAGTTCACTTGCGGCCGTTTAGTTTGGCGAGGTTACGTGCTTATAAGCAATTGTGTCAGCTGCTATATTTGTACAGTTTTTGATTATGGAAAGGCGCCCTTCTTATACGATGAACAAATTAGAAGCTAGCTCATGCAAAAACGTTTTGCATCTACGCAAAATTCCTTGAAATAATTTCTTTTATTAACTCAATATAGAATCATTAACTTAATTTAATTGGATCTGCCATTAATTACCAAAACAAACACACAGACTGACTTATGCTCATCCCTACATAACCTGTACCACACACAAGAATATAATCTGCAGTTACATATGACGCGTGTTTCTCTGCGATAAATTTCGACTTCTTTCACCGAATGTATTTCACCGAAAATTTAATTTAATACCGCTGACGAAACAGCCGTCAGTGTTATACAGCAGCCCACGAATTTTGCGACTTATATCCCTCTTATTTACAGGGTCATTTGGTGCGCTACAACGAGACATCTGGCGTTTTACCGATGGATGACAAACTAACACTTAGGAATATTAAAAAGTCAGCTGCCGGCGAATATTCCTGCTCTGCTACTAACACAGAGGGTGAGACCTACAGCCCGCCGCACCGTCTAGAAGTTCAATGTAAGTATATGTATACACTAACGTGCAAAAGTGTTTGGATGATATTTTTTTTTTGTGAAATTCTGTTACTTTGCTGAGAAGAGCAGGAAATCCTGGTTTTAAGCAATGTATTTGTGAACTACGAATTTGGATCTTGAAGGTTTTGAGCCATAAATATTTCAGTCAGTTTTTTTTTCGTTAAAAACTGTTGATTCGCAAATCCTGTTTTGAAGTTCAAAAAATTTGGAACCATACGCTTTAGGGCCAAAATTTTGCCTTACATTTCTACAGATTTGAGCAATACATTTATCAACCAAAAACTTTCCAATTTCAATTTTTTGAGTCAGAAATCAGTCAGAAATTTTATGGAATTATTGAGTCCAATATTTGAGTCACAATTAAAACAATGCAGCCTGGCATATTGCTACAGCAAATTTTGAAAAACAGAGTACTACTCCATCTTGACGAAATAATTTTTGAGTCTTCCAAACATTTTGGCCAAAGATTATGGATGGTCCAAGAACTTTCCAGCAGTTATTCATGCAAACTCTGAAAAACTTTGTTACGTCTGTTGGCCTATCACTTTCAATGATTGAACTAAAATCAACGGAACCGTTAAATTCTGTCGCCTAATAGTTGACCGTAGATCTTTACGACTATTGTTCACCCTGTTGAAGACTTTCGCGATTGTCTAGATTTATAAAGACTGTCGTTAGAAGGACTGTCTTCAGAAGAAGCTGATAGCATGATCAGCGCTTAAATGTTTCTGGTGCTCCAGATAATTAAATTGATACCAACCCAAATTGTTTTATAACAAGGCTATACTGAATCTGTCATGGCTGAGAATCTCTCTAGGTGCATTGAAAATATAGAAGCTCTAATATAGCAATTCTCCAACGTAGACGACTTCAACTGCAATAGTTTTAGAGCCAATAGAGTTAGAAGTAACCAGCAAAATGTAAGGGTTAATATCACCAAAGGCTTTACTGAAGACCAGTCGTATCACCAGAGACAATTATTCTTAAGCAATGGAATCCAATTGCAATTCATTCTGAACTTTGGCTGCAATCTTTATTTGAGCACCTGAATGCAGCTGCTGCGTTCCAGACATGGTTGTGGGTGAACTAAACCCACAGGAATCTTTCATCTGTGGAAACTCTCAAAAGTTTGAGCTATGCGTGTTTCTCATTGCCTTGGTAAGGTTTACTTCTACAGTTTTTTGAATGAATATCAGGAATACAATTTGGCATGCTTGAGGTTGTGCAGACGCTTAAGTGAACAACTTTGACAGATGAGGTTAGGTTAAAAATGTGACAAGCATGCATGCTAAAGCATCCCCACAACCTTAAGCCTAGACTATAAATCTAATCCTAAGACTTATAGACTGCATCGTCTGCATATACCTCGTATCTCCCTAAATCCATTCTCATTACATCTTTTAAAGACCAGCTCCAAATTGCCAGCTAAATCTATTAGAATGAATGGTTAGCTTTATAGCCAGTGCTAACTACGTCACGTAGCAATACCTCTTCTCATTCTAACCAACCTGAATCGAGCGGCAGGAGATGACAATTTTCTCCGGCACACACACGCTCCTCACTGAAACATCGCGTATCTCCTCGGTACCGGGCTACGGTAATCCGTCTGTCGGCCCGCAAATCGACCGTTTATTACGTGTTCCTTCGCGGCTGGCGAACCTTTCGAGGAAAAATTAACTTTATCTCGAATCGTTCCGGGTGGGTCCCGGCGCGCCGGAAATTGCGCATTTTTTTTCGCCAACCCCTCGAAATAGGTCGTCCCGTTTTCTCCCCAAGAAAGCTACTCATCCTCCCAGGCGAAAGAAGACGCGGATGAACCAATAAGGAGGAGGCGTTCGACCGCGAAGTCGATCCGGAGAATAATGTGTCAATCAGTTGGAAAATGTCGCGGACTTCTTCGATGGTGGTCTTAGTTGAGTCTTTTCCTTTTCCTCTTTCGATGAATATTTTAATGGATTTGTGGTTTTGTGAATTCTATGCACGATTCGTGTTAACGTAAAGCTGTTTATATGGCTGACGATTCGTGAAATTATTGTTTCCTTTTGCTTTTTTTCGGTTTGTTATCGTTAGTAACAAGGTTGTAGATTTTAATGACGTTATACTTAAGAATATTTTACCTGAGACCACGTGATGAGTGCTTGATTCTAAGAAAAATTCTTAAAACAAATTCTTTGAGATTGAGGAGTTAGACATTTAAGCTTTCAAAAGTCCCAACTTACACAGAAACAGCAGCTTTACTTGATGGATCAACATACCAGTTTCGTGATATCGAAGGCTTCCACGGCCCTAGTCTCTATAATGAGGGTATTGACAGTGTCATGGTTAGTATAATATGTGTATATAGTGCAAATAAAAATAAAATGCACAAGATATACAATAAAAAATTCGACATTTCGCCACTGATATAAGCGGCTTCTTCAGGAGCAAAGGGGAATACCAGAAGGTCACGGTAACTTGACGTGTAAACCTCGCTAGAGGTGAAAACCTTATGGTAGATGAGGAACGTCAGAAGGTCAAGATAACTCCACGTGTCAACTACGCTAGAGGGGAAAACCTTCTGACCCATTCCAGTTTCAGTTTTTTTTTTTCTGATTTATTCACATTTTGTGGATTAAAGATCACTTTGAGCTTGGGTGTTTAGCAAGAGGACAAGCATATTTTGGTTAAAACTCAAACGTTAATTGCAAGATTTTGATAATATAGTCTTTGGTACATGTTGAAACTTGGTTTTATGTTACGAAGATCCTAGTTCTTCCGCCATTATTTCTACCTTACGTGCATATTTTCTGCTGAAACAGCAATTTGGTCTCTACTTTCGATTTGATTTCAGATATTAGCTCATCTTGTTCACTTTCTATATTCTAGGCCGTGACGTGATCTTAAAACCAAATGTTTACTTCTTGCACTTCCTACTCATTGGTCACTAGTATCTCCCGATGATTTGTTGGTCTCTTATCTAAATCTTTCAAACTGTTTATACGAAAGCTTGGAAATGTATGTTTTGGTAAGCTTGATAAACATGAGTTTTGCAATTTCTACGCTTACATAGGTAGAAGAAAGACCATACTAGCAACACTGGCCAAACCATAATCAACTTTCAGAAATTTGCTTCAATAATCATAAATTAAAATCATTCTACTGTCGATCTCAAAATAAACATGGTGGTGTATCCATTTACTGCAGACTGTCAATTAATGTAAAAACTCGAAATGATGTTAATAATTTATCTATTAGTAATGTTATAGAATTATGGGCTGTGGAATTAATATCTGACGTTAACGTAATAATTGTAGCACTATACAGGCCACCCAACTCAGACCTTTCATGTTTTTTGGAGCAACTGACTTTGTTACTTGATAATATTGTCGAAGGAAATAAATTCGTTATCATTGGTGGGGACTTTAACGTAAATTTTGCTATCCCTTCACCGAG